>JASVER010000147.1:174460-338585 GCA_030449065.1 Oceanodroma leucorhoa
GGGGAGGTGGGTGGTGCTGGGGGAGAAGTGAAGGCTGTGCAAGGCGGAGCGGAGGTGTGGGTGCCTGCTGTTACCGGGGGGGTGCGTGGGGTGGCAAGACCGAGCAGGGCCGATGGTGTACTGAGCAGCAATGACCGGTTGGGAAGTGGGGGGGAGGCGGTGGAGATGGGTTGATTTGGCAGGGTGCCGCTTGGGTTGGTCTCTGGAGGTACTGGAAGGACACCAGGAAGAGTATGGGCTGATGGGAGAGAATTCGGAGGGGGGCGTGAGAACTATTAAAGGTCTAGAAAGTGTGGTCGCTGAGAAAAACTGAAGGAACTGGAGTTTAGAGAGGAAAACTGATTGGTGGGAGATTAGGCCTTCAAATGTGTAAATATTCTGTTGTGTATAAGGAGAAAAGTGCTTACATTTGAAAATAGTTGAGTGTTTTCTAGGTGTAAGTATAGTTAAGTACTGAAAGAGAAAGTTTTGGTTTTGTTTTTTTTCAATGTTTGGAGATTCCACCACTTCCCTGTTATATTTTTATTCTACAAGTAATGTTTCAAGTAGCTGGAGAAGGGCATGGAAGCTATATTTTATGTAATTTTTTTTTTTTTTTTTTGAGATGGGGAAATGGAGTTTGAATTCATTAGTTGTATCTCTAGCATATATTGCTACATAGAAGTCAACCTATGAGGTTATGACAACAGCCTCTCAAGATACTTTTTCTCTTCTCAGTATTTGTTGTATTGAATTATCAGGCAGATCTTCTACTCGACCTTCCATATTTTCTTCTGTCTCTAAGAGATGTGGGGAGAGTTTTGGATGCCCAAATGAAATGTGATCTTTTCTTTCCCTACTTGATCTGTTAGTTACAACTTGTGAAACATTTAAACAATAATCAGGTGCATTGTCATTAGGTACTGGTGTGATACTGAGCATAAAATACCTGAACTCTTTGTTTTTTAAGTGCACTTATAAAGATGTGAGCTCTTGCTAACCTTGTGTAATAAAACTACGTGCATTTTACAGTAAAACTCAGTAGTAGTTTAGAGACTTGTTAATCATTGTGTTTTAGATCTCAGTATACTCTTCTTTCCAGCACTGGTTGTCTTTGCTGCTTTGCAGTATGAACATCTTTTCCTTTGCAAAATGCGCTGTGTATGATATAGGGAAGGCTATCCCTGTTCTTGAAACGAATGTTGTTTATTGTCAAACTTTGTTAGAAAAAATTTGCTTCCTTTTTCGTAAAATAGTATATGTTTGTCTTTCTGTCCAATGCAGGATTAGCTATCTCTACATTAGTCTTATTATCTAACTCATTAAAGACCTCTTGTCTACAGTCCTCCCAGGCAATCTACTGTAGTACTTGATATCTTTATGGAGAGAAAGGCTTATTTAATATATAGCTGGAGTTAAATTATTAATTTTGGATATGGAAATGAGTGAATTTTTTTTCTTCCTTACAGTAAGCTTTTATGTATTAAGGTGAATATATCACACCTTTAACTTGTTCAGGCTTCCCTCACTGACTTGTTTCTTTGAACCCCCTTAGTATTCCTTACTGCTTTTCAAGGTGGTGCATATCTCAGTGACACCATTTTTTGTAAATGTTTATTGTAGCCTCTGAAATGAAAACAAAGAGAAAACTCATAACTTCTCCAGTAAAATACAGCTCTTCTATATAAAACTCACTCTTGGTTCCTAGTTTGAGAATTTAAAGTTAAGTCAGTTTTATTTTAGTATTAGTTTTATTTCTCCACTTTTCTGAAAATGCTACCATTTGAAGTATTGGTTTATGTGGAACTAGTTTTGTTGTGTCGCTTCAGTTTTTTTGCTTCTCTGTGTGTTTCTGTCCCTCTCTGTGGTGGTGGTAGAGGAGGGAGAAAGTTGTTTTGCATAGTCAAAACGATTAATTCAGAATTGAATTCCTAGTTTGTTGGTTACAAGGAAGAAAGAAAAATAGAATGAACCTTTATGTTAGAGGTCTGTCAATTTTTCTTTGTTTTTAATGTTTCTTAATCTTATCATTGATGTCAGGTTGGCGTAAATCTTTCAGTTCTCTACTGGCTACAGAGTATGGCTTAGGAAGTTATGAAATATCTCTCCGGTGGGGCACATTAAAGCATTTGTCTTCAGTTCATTGCAGTTTTTTCGGTTTGACAATGCTGTAGCTGTTTCCATATCAAAGGAGGTCAAAAAGAGGCAATGAACCTGTGTTATGCTGAATAAGTTTAAGTACAAAATTCACTGTCAGTGGGATTAAAGTCCTGCTCTTCAGTCTGTTTGATACACAGCCTAAATATGCATTGAATCTCTTCCTGGAGAAGGAAGGAGGCAGAAACCTCATGCCCAGGCTCAACTGGATTCTCAAAATGTGTCACCAAGGAAAAAATTCTCTTGGATACACAGAGGGTTTTCTTTAAAATAGCAGCTTCTGTTTATGTGAAGTTTTTTTAAGTCTTCCTCCTTTTTTATTCAGATAATTGATATGTAATAACACAGTTATTATTGATAGCAGTAAATTTAATGGATGGTGACTGGGAGTTCCTAAGTTTCATATGCTCATGGCTCTAAATTCTATTATGCCAATGAGCTCTGTCTTTGAGATTCTGTATGAATTGCAAGAACTTTTTGCTTACCCATAATGAAAAAGCAACAATATTTACTTCCCAGGGTGCTTGTAAGGACTGCCTGTAAAGTGCAACTAACCTACGTGAATGCAATGACTCCTTTTATTAGCACTTTTTTTATTTATCAAGGGAAAATATTATTTGGTGAAGGGAATTGTTCATTGTAAGATTGCTCTTTTTTTTTTTTGAGACACATTCAAGCCTGTTTTTTGGATGTGTATGGTCATTAACTGAAAAGTGACTGAAATAGCTTTGAAAGGAGACCATTGTTGTAGCTAGTGTTCTTGTGTATTTGTTGCTGAACAAGGCTCTTAATTGCAACACTACTGAACTTCTTTGAACATAGGCATCTCTATGCGTGAGCATTAAATGAATGCACAAGGAATGAATAGTTTGGTGAGCTTTGAGGATGAGAAAGGAGTGGAGAAAACGGAGCTGAAGTGCACCTCATTTTTTCCTTTCCTTTGCGTAAGCAGTTGGATTGTAGTTCCACAGTTGCTTTAACTCAACTTAAACTCTACCCTAGTTCCCACTGCCCCTTCTGGATGTTGATTTTGTTCATACTGCTGTATGATGAGCCAGATCAGGAAGCTGACCTGACTGAAATTGTATTTGTTTTTGTGATCAGGTTAACCTCCAGCAAAATTCATTCCCCAGTCTGGGTAACTGGGCAGCAGCATGAGTATTAGTACTACTGGTAGTATGAATAAAGCTGTAAACATGAACAATTGGTGCAGAAGACTGATCAGCTCCTTTTGGTTGTATCATGGATTGGTATTAAGTTAATGTGGAACAAGAGGCAGTTGTACATGGCTTAAAACATTTTTCCTGAATTGGCCCCATTCAAAATGCAATCATTGCGCTGCCTTGCAAAATTAGATTTGTGATGCATTTCTTCTCTCCACAATGTTTTTTCTTGTTTAAAAAGCTATGAAGGCATTCAAAAACATGTAGACGTGGCACTTCGGGATATGGTTTAGTGGGCATGGTGGTGTTGGGTTGACGGTTGGACTTGATGATCTTAGAAGTCTTTTCCAACCCTAATGATTCTATGATTCTATGTCCACTAGTTCTAGATAGTCCTAGATATTTGTGGGATATGACTTCAAAATCATGTTTTGATTGTCAAAGTTGACTTGTCAAGTTAGATAAATGAAACGGAGAACACTTCTTTGCATCCTGTAATGTATTATTTTCTACTTGCTGTTATCTGTAAATATTTTTTTTGAGTAAGCATAAAGAAAATGGTGAACTCATGCTTTAATTTGTAATATTTGAAAAATGATCATAGATAAAACATGATTTGGTAAATGAACACAGATAGGCATTCACAGAATAATACATATTCTTAACATAGTTCATTTTTCTGTGTATTGGTCCAAGATGAGAGGTTGCAGGAAGAAACTTTTTAAAGAAAATCCTTGGAGGTAATTCAGATGAGAATTGCCAGTGTTATGAGGAACATTGTCTGCATGCATTTCTAAGCATTACAGTAATGAGTAATATTAAACTGACAAGCATTTAAGTACCATGGAAAGGCTGAGACGGATATGTGTATTTTCTCATGCAGTCTTCTGGGAGCATAAGCCATGCATAGACTGGGCTCATTTCCACAGGTAAAGTGTTTTGGGGAGCATGATCCTGATTGTGTTGCTCTCCAGGGGACTTTGGGGAATAAATAACTCTCTTTCTGCCCTTGGTGCATTTTAAAATGTCAAGGTCACTGACGGCTGCTGAGGTTATTAGAGGCTTGCTACAATGTTTCCATTCCACATTAAAAAAAAAAACCAAACAGCATAGAGTCATAGAATGGCTTGGGTTGGAAGGGACCTGTAAAGGTCATCTAGTCCAACCCCCCTGCAGTGAGCAGGGACATCTTCAACTAGATCAGGTTGCTCAGAGCCCCATCCAACCTGACCTTGAATCTTTCCAGGGATGGGGCATCTACCATCTCTCTGGGAAACCTGTGCCAGTGGTTCACCACCCTCATTGTTAAAAACAAACAAAAAACCCCCCAAACAAACAAACAAACAAAACCAAAACCACCAAAACAAACAAAAAACCCCCTTCTTATATCTAGCCTGAATCTACCCTCTTTTAATTTAAAACCATTACCTCTTGTTCTATCACAACAGGCCCTACTAAAAAGTCTGTCCCCATCTTTCTTATAAGCCCCCTTTAAGCGCTGAAAGGCCGCAATAAGGTCCCCCCGGAGCCTTCTCTTCTCCAGGCTGAACAACCCCAGCTCTCTCAGCCTTTCCTCATAGCAGAGGCATTCCATCTCTCTGATCATTTTTGTGGCCCTCCTCTGGAGCCACTCCAACAGGTCCATGTCTGTCTTCTGCTGAGGACTGAGCTTGTACAGAGCTGGACGCAGTACTCCAGGGGGGTCTCACCAGAGCAGAGTAGAGGGGCAGAATCAGAAGAGAGATTAAATAATAATGGAAATGGAAAGAATGGAAAAACTATGTAATGTCTTTAACTCTGCCTAACCTCTGAAATATTTATGGTTGAATACCTAAATTCTTTTACAAGTGTAATGATTTATTCTTTCATAATCCTGTATCAATGAGAAAGGCAAGGTCAGATTTATTGGATGTATTAACATTAATGAGTTACAGAACATGGGTAGACACTTTTAATTCCCTTAAATCATTGTGTATTGATTGAAGTTTCACTTCTGTCTTTGCCTTCTCTGAGATCTTAACCACGGTAACTCTTAGGACTCAGAGGTAAGGATGAGACTCATTCTCACTCTAGGTGACACGTGCTTTTCAGCTCAAAATTCTTCTAGTTTTTTTCCTTGCCCTTTTTCTTCCGGATAATGGGGGGGGGGGGGGGGGGGGGAAGGGATTCATTTCGAAGTTTTTAAAGCTGTTCCTGCTTCCTCTAAGCAATACAGCAACTGGGAGAAATGTGGTATTGTTTCCTATTGAATGATAATAAGCCTTAATGCTGGGTGTTAGAGAAAAGGGAATCTGAAGCAGAATTGATTCTTGCCCTTGTATACAATGTACTTCTATGTGTCTATTTCTGTTCTCTAACTGAATACACATTCAGATATAACAGTTCAAGAAAGAGACTCAAAATCAATCAGGTGCTGGAAAACTACTCTTATGAAATAGTATTTAAAAGATATATTTATTTGGCCTCATAACTATCCTTAAAAGTTCAGAAAGATAGTATCTTTTGTATTACAAGCTATTGTCAGAATACTGCTTTGGTATACTGGATGAAATGACAAGAGATGTAGTGTGCTACGAAGTCAGGGAATGTGCTGTATCATGAGCCCTGTCCTCAGAAGAATCCCACTTAGAGGACAATGCAGCTTGCTGCTGTGCAGTGCCACTTCTTTCTGTGTATGGGTTTACTAAGCAGATTCAGTCAATTTGCAGACTGAAGTGGTCTGCTACCTAACTGTGTTTAGTACATGGTGTTGCAAGGCCAGAGAAGTTGTGGTGTTGTGTTGCTTAAATACACTGTGCTTTTGACAAGCCAAATAAGAAGATCTGAAAAGAAAGAAAAGGCTAAGAATTTACCTGGTCTCTGTATGTAGACACTTACCCATGAGAAGGATCTCTGTAATGAGAAATCTTTTGAGCTTTTTAACAGAGACATAAGGTCCAATCACTCAAACTTGAAATTAGGCAATTTCAATCTGCAAAGCAGATGTGGTTTCCTAGCAGAAAGGATACATAAACATTGGAAAAGTTTATCAGTGAAAGAGGTGGATCATCCGTGTCTGGAGTACTAGGATCAGGGGGGCTTTATTAATTTAAAAGATATGCTTTAATCTGTCATCTGGAAAAAAATCTACAGCCTGTGGCGAGGAGGAGGAGAGGAGAAAGGAGGATGTAGTGTTTGTGGTGGATTTTGATAAGACCAATGAAACTTCTGGTCTAGGAATTCAGGACTCTGAATTCCCATTTCTTTTTTTAATGTTTGAACTTTGGGGGAATGGGATTATATGCTTTGCCTTGGCATGCTCTTAATATTGCAGTTCAGCAGTAAGACAGATGTCATAATCAAGATATAAGTATCTAGCCTTTGGTTAAGAGTCGGAAAGGATTCTAACAATTGGCTAGATGTGTTCTGCACATATACGCCGCACTCTGTCCTCACACTTGCATGTCCATGAGTAGAAGCCTGAGGATGGATGAGTTCTCTGAGACGGAAGAGAAGATGCCTGCCTGGCTGGTACTCTGGTCATACATTCATAATCATACTGCTGACATACTGCATAACTAGGAAGAAAAACTATGGTAATTACTACTGAGGAATTTGTGGGTGGAGTTACAATATCCTCTGTAGCACATCATGGTTCATCAGCAGGGAACATATCAATACCTCTCGCCTAATTTCTCGTGATTGCAGCAGTTCTGGCCTCTCTTCAGGACTGAGATATGTGTGCACACATGTGTCTGTGTGTGTGTTCTCTCCTCTGGGCTTGCTTATATCTGACAAGTCTTACGCTCAGACTTCCTTTCCTGCCAAGCAAGCAGAAGATGAGAGGACAAGTCTCATTCGTTTGTGTCCTGGAGTAAATGAGAGGCTGTGGCACAGCATTTTAACCAAGGTTTTGCTCACAGAGACCCTGACAGGGGCAGAACTAAGCATATGCAGGGCCATGTGTGGAAGGCCCCCAAAAATGGGAATGTGGTTTGGTTTAGTACATATGCCCCTGAGACACAAGAGGCAGGGAGTATTAGCTGGCTCAGCTTTGAAATTTATGGCATTTGGGGGGTAACGGGGGAATAAATAAAAAAAAAAAATCACAGCTTTATGCTAGCCGTTGATTTTATTTTATTTTTTCTAACGTATGTTTGTATTTTATAGCTGCTTTTTGATTCTACACGATAGCTTGTGTGTAGCTGGAGCTCTGTGCAAGTTGTAGATTTTTTTATTTTTTTTTTCTGTTTACATTTGTGTTGGACAAAAGTTATATGACCCTGTTTCACTTGCACCCATCATAGGATTGTTCAGTAGGTCAGGCTGGACTGAGGGGTACTTGAAATACTAGTTTGTGTATTTTTAATGATGCACTAAGACTTGGACATGGAGAAAGTTTCCATTAAAAATTAATTGAACCAAAGCTGAAGCAGCGTGAGTATCTAAAGTCATCTTCATCAGATCCAAAGCTTCTATATCATATTTTTACTTAAGACAGGGTTTAATTTGCTTAATACTTTGTATTATTTATGACTTCATATTCAAGTTGGCCCGTGTTATCTGTGTAACATATAAGTTCTATACTTAGTGCTTTGTTTTCCTTCGTGCTCTTGGGAGTGCATGCTTGTATGTAAGCTTAAAAAAAGAGCATCATAGTGAAGCTTTTGTTCAACTGTCTTTCAGATTCATGACTTTTAGCTTCATGTGTGTTAAGCAGTTAACTGGGAAAATAATTATACTGAAAAAGTATTTGGTCTAGATAATCATGTGCTTGTTTTACAGGTACGCCTGGTATTAAAGTTCTCATGCCTGCACTTTCTCCTACAATGGAAGAAGGAAACATTGTGAAATGGTTGAAAAAGGAAGGTAAGATAGCATTTTCTATGGCCACATTTTTTGTAATTCTTCAGCTGTATAAATCTATTCTGTAAGAATAAGATCATTCTTTCTGGTTGTACCTTAGTATTTTGAAGCAAAATGTTTTGTACATGGATGCTGTCTTCTTGAACAATACCCGCTTTGAAATTGTTGGTTCTTGAAGCATTTTTCGTTTAGTTGTCTTCCAAAAGGTTGCATTGGTCATATTTTTGAAAAATTTCCATTAGGCTGTTCCAGGGTGTGAGTGTGTGTGTTGCTTTTAATTCCCAGTTTTGTCATGCTGATCAGTAACTTCGGAAGTCTGAGAGCCTTTGACTTTGAGGAGGGTCTCTGTTTCATTATTCCGCTGCATTACGAAATAATATGAAAGATACGGTATTTTTATAGTTGCTATCTAGGACTTACTTTTTTTAATATCTAAATTATAGTCTACAATTAAAGCTGATAGAAAAATTTAAATTACTTTCATAACCCAAATTCCAAATGGGGAAATCTCTTTCCAAAATAAAAACCCCAAAACTAAAACCAAACTACTCCTCCAAAAAAAGCCCTAACAACCTTCGTTATCTTAGATTCTCTGTGCTCTGACAACTGAAAAGTAATGTACTTCTGTTAAAATATGTTGGAGCAGCTAGATAAATAGTCTGAGTGTATGTTTTGTCTTCACATAGGCTGTATGTAAATGAACAATGATCTGCAGAAGAATCAGCAGTCCCTGTTCTATCAGAAGACCTTTCTCCCCTCTCCTCCTACCCTTTCTCCTCTCCAGTTTAATATTAAAAACTGGATTTTGACTGTAGTTTTGGATTGCAGGTAGCAGTTGTCCATCGGTATAGGATGCATTGCAGAGTTTTAGATGACTGTAGGAATATATCTTGTTCTCAGACATTTTTAGATTTGCTAAAGAGAGGAACACATTTGGTGAAAAGAAAATCTCTTAAAGCATATTATCTTTAATAGACACAATTTGGTGAGCTAAACGTGTGTTTTGACTATTCTGCCTAGATAAGCCATTTCGTTTGGCTTACTTTCTAAGTGTTGATACAGCCTCCATGGTTGTGTTACTGGAGTACTTTGCTTTTAGACATTTTGAATACATTTTGAGAGGTGGCCAGAAGGCAACGTGTAGCTCCAGTAGTGGATGTGACCTTTTGCTTGTAAAACTTCTAGTAAGAATTTCTGCAGAATTTACTAGGAACAATATGGCAGTCTATGTCTGTAAAAAGTAATTGCACCAATGTTCTTGAAACTTGAAGCTTCAGTTTGTGAAGTATCAAGTCCAAGGTTATGCAGAGAGAAAGGAACAATCCAAAGTCCTTTTTCTATTCATTAGTTGTCAGTAACTGTAAGACATTAAAAATCAACAGTAGCCTGTTTTACAATAAATATAGCATTCAAAATTGCAAGAAAAAGCAAAGAAGAGAGCACGACAGGAATTGAAGTAGATTACAGTTTGCTCCACAACACGAATGAATCGGTTTTCCTCATAAAAAGGTCTTAGGACGCAACAGCTATACAATGTTTTTTCTCAGTCTTTCCACTACACTTCCACCCCAACACAAAAGGAGAAAAAAGCTCCACGCCTGTTTTAATTGAATTAAAATCAAATCTTAATTGATAGTTGGACTTTGAGAGAAAACTATTTTAGGATTTTTATTGCTCTACTTTCTATTTAGAAACAAGACCAAAACTGAATATAGTTTATTGACTTATTTGGCACATCTGTGACCATAATTAGTTCCTATGGATATTTTTTTTTCCTCTGACAGCCTGGAAAATAAACATAATGACAACATTAAAAAAAGTGAATGTAAATTTTGAAGAAAGAAGCAATCTGTTTTAATGCTTATACTCCTTCTGTCTGCAAGGGATGCTCATAACTATATAATCCTCCAGTGAGTTGGCCATCTAAATATAGTGGCAGTACTGAATATAAATGTTTGATAATCTCATATCCAAGAAAATAAATATTTTAAAGCAATTGACAGAAGAAAGCTGATGATTGCATATGAGAAGTTTTTCCCACTGTATAACCAGCAGGGGACAGTAGAATGCTATTTTGATTATTTTTCTGCTCTGTGTAACTATCAAATGTTTTCATTTTATGGTTTCACAGGATGGACAGATGATTTCAGTACTGCAGAAGGAAAAATGCTGAATTTAGCTGACAGCTTACTATTTCCTTCTCATCGTTAATGCAGTTTCATATTGATTCCTGTGGGTAATAAAGTTGTTCTCATAAAAATAAAACTGTGTTTCTAAAAACTCGTATTTATTATGTATGAATTTAATGTTGATGGAAGATGTTAGATTGATAGCCCAGGAGACCAAAATCCTCTTGTTATTGTGGGCAGGAGACAGAATAGGCAACAGTGCTAGCACTTTCCTCGCTCAGTGTAACTCGGCCGCCTTCTGAGATACCACCTCCAGGGACTTCAGTCTCTATGTTCAATCAACTTTGATTTGATTTGCAAAGAGTACATCAAGGAATGCAGTTTGTATCTTGTGATTTGGATACTTGTCTTTCAGTAATTGAACAGAGCATGTAGGCTATTGAATGCCAGTTGGATGTGATCTCCTAGAGGGAAACTCGACTTCAGTAGAGATCCTAATCATTCAGCCTAGCTATAAGAACTTCATCATTTTTAAAAAAACCAAACAAGCTCCACCCAAGATTTTTCAAGGGCATTATATATAATCTCAGAGAGCTGCCATTCAGGCAACTTTTGTTGCAAATACTGCTTTCTCATTAGAAAGCGTAAGAGCAAAGATATGCTCTGCAAAAGTGTTCTTTCCAATCCTATCTATTGGGAAAGCTGATTTGTAATTGATATCAAAGTGGGCATCGATTAGGAGCTATCACAAATTTTGCAATTTCTAATGAAAATAACTGATCCTTTCTATTGTGGTTGGGTACTGAAACACACAAAGATTTTTGAATGCTGCTTTGAAATACTCTTCTTAAAATTGCATTTAATCAATTGCCTTCCAAACTTATGACCACTTCTTGGCTGCAGCAGTGAAAGGAAAACAAAAAAAGTGGTGGAAAAGTGGTCTGCCCAGTTCTCTGAAGACTTTTCCTCTTGCCTTCCCTGTACAAGGGAATCCTTAGCTTTCTGTGAACAGCCTCACATACCCAAGTTAAGAGATGTGTCGTGTGTGACAAACACATGGATGAAGGTATTTGCTTTGGCTAGCTTGCACTGTTGGAGTTACTGCTGCAGGTTGCTTAGCTCTGAGATTTCTTTTTAGTGGTGCAGAACACTTACAGTCTGATTGCAGGTTGGGTGAAGAGAATAATTAAGATAGGGAGTTAAGCTCCTTTCTGCTTGCCTGTCTTAGCTCTGTACGTTACAGAATTTGCCCAACAATTTAATTTCTTAACATCTATGAAGTACTTACCTAATGATCTGATATATGGGCTACTTGAATGAATGATCCAGTGGAATTAAAACACTGGTACAGAGCCTGAAATTTTGACTTCCTGTTCTAAACTGTTTATGCTCTAGTTATTGTAAAGTGCAGTGTGGTGTTTACATTATTAAATTAAAAAGATCAGGTGCTACTTTGTGTACTCCCCTGCCAAGTTCCGTAATAGGAACATTTATGACTTATAAGACTATGTAAGTGACTTAAGCTTTGAATGTTTCCATTGTTTACTATTGCAGAGATCACAAGGATCATACAACACTTCATTTTCCCCTTCTAATTCAGGTAGTCCTGAAACAGGAAATAATTATTTAAAAAAAAAAAAAAAGTTTATCTCTTACCTAAATACTGATGGTAACCTGCACTAGGTTTATTCTGATGCTTAAGTACAGCAGAGAGTGATATCAGGAATTAAATTAAATGCTTAGACAGATAAATTAAATCAAATGTTGCTGCATTTCTGGTACTGGGGAAATATTCAAATTTTACTTCATATAAAAATAGTAGTCCTGTGTTAGGCTTGTATGTATTGTTCCTATTTTTCAGTGCTCTGTAAGGAAAAGGTTATTGTATTTTGTTGGAGGCCAAAACATTCAACTACCTCAAAGTTTTTCAATGTAATTTCAATTTTAATGTTGGCCAGCTAGTCGATATTGATCTGTTGAAAGAATCCAGACCCAGAATATCTTTATCATGCAGTAGCAGATAGAGAGATTCTTCAAAAGCTGAGGAAGAGTGTACTTCAAAATTAATCATAGATTTTTGTAATGTAGCAAAAGCAATTTCTAACACTTGTGCATATTTTTATTTTGCAAAGTAAGTATGTTTCTAAAAGGCCTTTTTGAACTATACAGGAGATTGATGAAACAAGCTTGCAGACATGCTTTCCAAAGAGGTTAAAGTTCCTGAGGTTTTTATTTGAATATCTTTAATAGCGTAGATACAAACTAGAGAACTGTGATACTTAGTTAAAGATGTTGTTGCCTGTGACCATTGTCTTAAAAAATTATGAGTTTAAATAACTTGCTTTGACTTGTGGCTAGCAATGAATATGGAAGGCTCAGGATTTTATTCATGGCAGTGTTACTGGGTGATGGTGTTGTGGAAATAAATTTCATTGTGTACTTCCTCTTAGAAAACCTGCTGTAAACATCAGTATTTGGAATATGTTAATGTTCTGCTGCAGCACTTTGTGTCTCTGAATCTTAGTGTTTTTATTTGGAAATGAAAGATAAAATATGGTAAATAAAGATGGGGGATCAACTAGCTATAGAATATATTAAAGAATGTAAAATGGCTGTATTATATGGATAAATATCTATCTTCCATGGTTAAACAGATCTGAAAGGAAGTTTAGGCTAAGTATTCTTAAGTTCTGTTATATTTTGCAGGTGAAACAGTGAATGCTGGAGATGCATTATGTGAAATTGAAACAGACAAAGCGGTGGTTACCATGGAATCAAGTGATGATGGCATATTGGCTAAAATACTGGTAGGGATTCTGCCTTTCTGAGTACGATGATATAACTTCTCTTCAGACTGTCATTTAGCATATTGCCTCAAAAACTAGTTTAGATAGCTAAATTTCCTTCTGCTCAGCTTTCAGAACAATGCACTTACTTGCATTCCTAGTGAGAAATAATTGCTCTATTTATTTTGTACACGTACCACTGGTACATGGTACATGATTCTATATATGTTTAATGGATTTTTCAGTTAACCTGATTGAATTATGTTGTTTGTATGTTTTGCACCTTATGAATTATGTCCATGAAATATTGCAGCTTATGACATCTCTTACTCTGAGTTATAGAAAAACAACTTAGAATCAGTTAGTTGGAATATGGAATTTTGGATAGTACTTTACCCAGGATGTGTGATCTCCATGCTAGATTATCTTGTGCTGGCCATTTAAGATGGAACATTATACAATATGGGCTGACCCAGAGGACAGTTCTTACAGTTATTAATTTCCTGTGTTCTTAAAATTAGATTGATTAGGCTTAATATAAACAATGAGAACTGGGATGAATGTGAAGTTGTCTGAACATCATTTTGTGTGTATGTGCATATATAACAGAGATAATGCTCAGTTTGTTTGGGTTCCTTGTTTATGTTTGGCTTTAAATGCTGTTCTGTACCAAGATGGAAGCAGTAACAACTGGACTACAGAGATCAGGATGGAGGACTTAGTTCTAATCCTGCATTGCTTAAGGTCTGCTTGCAAGTCCTGTGCTATTCTTTACATACTGTATTCTAAAAAGACAAGTCAAATTCTGTATATTTTCCTTTCTCCTCCTTCTCTTTTCTAACATTTTTGAAAAATGTTTCTTATTTCAAAATGACCTGATGTTAATTCTCATCAGAATTTAGAAGGGTGGGGCTGTATTTCTGAGGCCTTCTGTTGCTGCTTCTGTGTAAAAGTATATATTACATTTTCCGAAAGCTCATATTTGGTGGTTAAAAATTAAGGGAGACTATATTTTTCTTGTCCATTAAATATGTATAATGGGAAATGTATTTTAGAGTTTCTTATCTTTAGGGAGGGGAATGAAAGTTGTTACTAATTGTGTATAAAGACAGGGAAAGGATTTTCCCTCCCTTTCAATATTCACCACTTTTTCTAGAATTTTCCCCAAACAATATCCAAATCTGTGGAGTTCCCTTATTTATCCTGTGAAGGCTTAAACTGTCAGCTAGCCTCTATCACTTCCAAAAGAACACTGATATCTTTTTTCCCTCTTAGAAATTGGGTAGATAAACATGGGTAATCTTAAGTATGACTTTGTAATGAATTTGCAGTTTGGTTAGGATAAAACAACTTGCTCAATTAAAATTGTAGAAAATCTAGTTGGACAGTCAAATAGACAGCTAAATGGGGAAACAAGGTTCTGCAGCATAATATTTCTCAGGTTTAATGCATATACTGATATATAAAACCAGCTTCTTACCACACTTAAACATTCTACCTATGAGATAGTGTCTCCAAGAAAAGTTATGAAACACTTTGTAATGTTCAAGCCGTAGGATACTGAAGAAATCTACTTGAATCACTGTGCAGCTTCTTAGCTTTTTTTGGTGGTAGACATGTTAAAATGAATGTTAGTAGTGTTATTTTGTCTTTAAGTGTTTGACAGACACTTTGGCTGTCTCGGTATGCAGTATGTCAGGTTTGCTTGTTCCAGGACTATTAATTTAGCTTGTATTCTTTCTGTCAAAGGGTCCTTTGTGTCTTGAAGCATTGCTTAATAACTTAGGTTATTAAGATTATTGTATTGTTTGCCTTTCTCTGGCTCCTTACCCTTGCATACCACTGAGTTGCTTGGCCAACCAGTTGCATCTACAAAGTGCTGTTGAACCTGACGTGAAATGAACACCATGCAGCAGGCATGGATATTTGCCTTTAGTTAGGCGCAGCCCAGCATGGTTTGGTGCAGAGGGGATGCATGACTATGCAGCTGTGTGGTGCCACTCTTCTACCACCATACTCTTATAGTGAACGTGGAGGGCTTTTGTCTTAGTTGGGCTTTCTATTTAAATAATTTTGTAGCTTCAACTGCAAGTTTTCATACTTCAACTTGTACATCAGAGTTTCAACTCCTGCATTCAAGATACAAAGAATGTGCCATTAATGTTCATATGAAAAGTCTGGTTTTAAGTGTCTTGCCTCTGTATTATGTGGGAACTTGGTAACAGAAAGGTCTAAACTTCAGTTCTCCAGGACAAGATTCACTTGTCCTTGATGATATTTCCCTTTCAGTTCTTTGCCTTATTCCTTATGTAACTTTTATATCATAAAAAAAACCAGCCATAGATGAAAGGCCACAAAAAATGATGAAGCAGGAATGTCCTAGAGATGAAACTCCGTATCTTTGTACAATGTTGATATAGCTTATTAGAAAATGGAAGAAATACAAGTGAGCATGTTATTAAAATGATACCTGTACAGAAATTGTGCTGATTGAATGTTTGACTTTCCAGCAATATAATAATTGTCTCTTGGTGTTCTTGTGTGTGGAAATCATTGATAAAGCTGTAATACACATTTTGTTGCAAACCACATTTTCCAAATTTTCATGGTGCTTATAGGCTAGTCTATGCCTCTCTTGAAAGAAAAGAACACATGTAACTTATAGTTTGTGTTCCTTACCTTCACAAGACTCCATCCTTGTGGTTTGCTTGGGAGGACTAAAATTTTACTTCTTAATTTCTTAGGCTTTTCTCTCCCAAACTCCTCACTTTTTGAAATTTTCAGAACAGTCTCATTTCCATGCTGGTGGAATATTGCAGCTGTTTCTGCCCTCCCTCCACAATAATTAAACAGTAGGGTGAACTGGAAGAATTTTGAATAAAATAAAAAAATTATGAGAAATTGTTTTGTGTAATAGATTGTATGTAATATATGTGTAATAGGTTATGAAACCCTTTGCCAAAATGTTTAGTTCAAATTGGTATGTTGGGAGAGAAGGGAGTGGAAAAAATGTGGAGTTTGAGAAGGAAAATGTAACAAGATGAGTGGAATGAACTTGAAAGGGAAAATTCTTGGCTGAACAGAGGTGGTGCTGTAGAGTGAAGATGCTGCAGTTACAGAATTCCGCTGTTTTAGTATGCAACGTTATGTAAGCACAAAGCAGTGATTTCTTGAAGCTTAAATTAAGATTTCAACTAATCCATACCTCTTCTGGAAAAAAAGTTGTTCTCTATCCATTTTAGCTCCATGTGATCATATCTTTTGATCAATAAATAACTATAAGAAGTCTGAAACTTTTCTAACTCTACTCAGTCCTCTAAATCCCTTTGTGGAGATGATATCCACTATTTCAGTCATGCTTCTGAGCGTGAATGCTTATCTTAACAACTCCATGGAGCTGTTGGACTTTATCTAAAGGATGCGACTGTTCTTGTAGTTCTACACTAAACAAAGTGTATCAGATGCTGCCCTGCAAATGTTGCTTTATATGCATGCACTTGTTAATAATGGGACTGTTTAAAGGTATGGCATTCAGTCAAAATTGAAAAGGATTTATGAAGAGATACTGTTGTCTGAAAAATGAAATAGGCATGAAATTTAAATGTCTGTTTCCTTGATGTTTGCTTTGTTCCTTGATGTTTACTAAACTCCATTGTTTCACTGTGTTTACTACAAACATTTCACAATCACATTAAGTTTATGTAGAAAGCAGGAAGAAGAATTAAAAATTGGGGGACTGGCTTTCCACAGGAATCCTACGCTGTTTCTGAAGGCTGTAGTTATTAAGTTTTGTTGTGACCACAAGTGTTGCTAATAAAGTTTCCCTGGAAGATATTGCAGTTTTTGGTCTTAGCTATATTTGTAGTTCTAAAAAGGGTGGATATTGACTTAATTAGTTAACTGCAAAAACCTTGAAGAGAATACAGAAGATCAGAGTGTGATCAGAATGGATGAAAAGGGGCGAAATTTGGCAGTGTCAAATGCAGAGTCAAGGAGCTATAGATAAGTAGGTTAGAAAAGGATGAGTCATTGATTACTGCAGCCTCCTGTACCAACAGCAGCTCAAATTTACCTAGACCATTTGCTGACAGAGACTCTTTACATGCTATGACACCATTCTGTATTTGCATTTAGAAAAAATATTTTCTTAATCGTCAAAAGTAAAACATTGTACAAAAGTAAACTCTTTCTTACTCTCTTGATGCAGTAGCCACAAATTGCAGCTGATAACTATTCCATTTATCACAATCATTTATGTACTGGAAGACTTAACATATGTCCCCAAGGTATGCTCTTCTGCAAGTTTGAAAAAGCTTGAGTTCTTCAACCTTGAAAGGATTGTTTTCAAAATTCTCTTTTGCTCTGTTATAATCCTTCAAGCTCTCTTTAACAATTTGTCTTGGAAGTGTGGTGCTCTAGTGAAATACTTCTCGAATATTTAATGGAACATTTCCCAAATGAAATATGCTATGCTTCTCTCACCCTTCCTTTTTTGCAGCAGTGTCTATATTGACTTATGTTTAGCGAGTAATCCTGTGTAATCTTGGAGACTATTCTGCTTGACTAAAACAGTGTTGTTCTACTAACAGTCCTACAATCATTAAGAACCAAGATTGCACTGAAAGAAAATGCTGTTGAAGGCAAACTTTTATAGTAAATATTATGTAATTTGGTCAGGGAGGTCTCATCTAGGGAATATCTACACAAGAGGTGTGGACTGCATAATTTTATGTAGGCATACTGGTATTAGTTGCAATCTAGCTACTTAGGAAACAACAGAATGGGCATAGGTACGAGCTAGTTCCTGGAGCCATCAGCGTGCAAGAGAAAATTCTACCCCTATGCACAGTGAGACACATGTTTCTGCTGCGATTACAAAAGCTGTTTGGGTTGGTATATTAGGTTGCCTATTTCTGCTACAGTTGCATTTTCTTACAACAGCATGCGTTTGCATAGTTATTCTTTGCAAAAAAGGGGAGAGTAATTTCCTGTGTGGCAGCATTTAAGAAGTGATGGTCTGTTTAGTATCTTCCTTTTTTGAATAAGCAAAGGGAACATCCTTTGCAAAAATGAAAGCATCAAAATGAGTGGGGGGCTGGGTGGGGAGGAGAGGTGATGTAAGATTGAACTCAGCTGCAAGTGAAGTCTATCAGGGTTTACAAGAAATTGTCATTAGTGTTTAATTTCTACAGGATAACTTGCATTTTAAACACTAGTTTATATAAACAAGTCAGTCTCTTGAAAATCTCTTCCTTCTTTTAATTTACATTGCTAAATAGTACTTTTTCCCAGATGTTCAATTTTTTTATAGCACCTTGAAACTTCTGAGTTTGTGTTCAACTGTGGAGCAACACATCTAATAAGTTTCAGAGAATCTATTCTGCTATCCCAGGACAAAATCTCACAGCAGATGTATTTTTAAGTGTGCTTTTAGTCTCCATGTAGTTATTTTAATAATTGGTGGGTGAGTACTGCTTTCACTGTTTTTAATTCTCTCCTTTTTGGTTTTGAATGTTTCTGAAAATTATTTTGCATCTAATAGCCTTGACAAAAACTTGTGCAACTGCTTCATTTTTTTATTATGAAGTACCTATTCTGCATTTACAGATACTGCTGTGTTAGATTACATGAAGAGGAAATATGGGGATTGTCTCTGTCAAAAGTATTAAAGAATGATTCCCAGAGAGACATTAAGAAAAGAATAGCAGACTCCAATATTAATTTTTTTCAAATTTCTTTAATAGTAATTCATGACGACTACAGGTAGCTTTAGTATTTCAGAAGCTGTGTTTTTCCTGTTTCCTGTCTTGTAATCTGAATGCATTCCAAATTCCAAAGTTTCTTTGTGTCAATTGCTGTTGTGGCACGTTTTTTGATAGATCAAAACCAGACTCTCCAGCAGCTATGTGATATCAGCATCATGGAGCAGTGACACTTGGCTTTAGCCAAGATACCCACATCCAGTAACAATCGTATGCCAAGAGCTGAGTCTGAGAAGGAGATGCCAGGAGGTGGAAAATAACTATAATGTCTTTCAGATTAAGGGAAGAGAGGCAGCTTTTATTGGAGTAACAGGAACAGATTATTATGCAAATCCAATCTTTAATGGATTCTTTTAATCCCCCTTTTTGGAGAAAGGTGGGCTTAAGCGTTAGAGTACAGAATAGATACACATATTCCAGACTCCTAAAAAGTACAGAAGAAACCTGATGTTTTGGAAACTGAAATAATAGGGCAGCAATAAGATCAGAAATTTTCCAATCCCCCCTCCACCACCACCCCCCCCCCAGCTCAAGTATGATCCTTAATAGTCTTTCTGCAGTATCCTGTGGATATTTCTGCACTATATTGGGTGTTCAGTAGACGTTTGTGTAAGGTTTATAAACTGTCTCAGGTTTGTGGGTGGGGAGATGGTTTCTCATTGAAAAGACTGTCCTGCCAAAGACCACTCAAAAGTTTCAGGTGTGATGTAGTTGATGGGAAATTAAGAATGTTTGATGCATCTGAGTTATCAGCATCTAGCTGAAGTTTACTCCCTTCCTAAAAGAAACGAGGCAACGATTTTATGTTCTTTGATGCCAACTACAATTCTGCACCATCTTGACTGAGTTTAGTATGGAAAACTGAGCCAAATAAACATACTATCTGCCTAACGCTTTGTTTTTTACCTTTAAACTAGGTAAAAAACCTTAAGGATAGAAGGTTCATTAGATTAAATGAATTCAACTTCTGTAACCCTTCTTGTTTTTTCTTGACTGTATAATGTAAGTATATATGGTTTAAGAAGGTGCAGGCTAAGAGTAAAATAGATACTCATACATATATTCCTTTTCTGTCTCAATAGGTCTTTTAATAATCACATATGATTCAGTGTAAAATGCAGTAAAAGGTTAGATGACTGAATGAAAGTATTAGAAGGGTAATTTCAGAATGGTGATTATTCTTTCAGTAGAGTTGCTTTGTAAATTAACATTGACTTTTTTGCCTAAAATACTTGTAAGTTCAATTTGGACCAAAAACAGATGATGAATGATTGTTTAAGAACTGGATTTAATATCCATTACCATTTTCTCATTCATGACCTAAATGAGAGTTGGTATGAACTGAAACTACTTTGTATAACACTTCCACTGCAGAGTGAGCCAGCGTAAGTTCTGTCCACCTTTCTTCCCAGTGCAGGAAGTAGACATCTACTTTGATATATGTGCGTAAGTGACTAAAGCACTGTGTTGCAGTGGCAACAGCTCCGAGGGAACTTTATTCCTCTGTGCGCTTAATCTCCTCCAATTTTTTCTCTCTCTCACAGCTCACTTGTGCTCTGTTGGTTTGTTAGCAAAGTTAGGATCTTTTTGACTCTTCTTGGCTATGCGTAAACACAGTAATAGAAGTATTGTGAAGCTACTTATTTCAGCTCTTTCTACATCTGAGATTCTGGGGTTCATTAAGATTTAGGCAGAGAGGTTTTCTGGTATCGTGAATTACGAAAATGTAGAAGTGACTTAAAAATCCAGGAGATGAGAAGTTAAGCAAAATAATAACAGTTTTTCTTTGTCTATTCTAGTCCTGAGCTGCAAAGGCTGTGTGTTTAAAAACATGTATTTTTTATAAAAAATTACATGCATACACTTTTTAAAATGACATTTCAAAGTAATCTGGGATGGAAACTTGTATTGGAAGATAAGGAATGCTGGAGTTTTCACATAACTGTCTTGGAGTGGTGAACATGAGAAAAAACCACAATTGGCTTGCTCTGAAGAGTGAGAGTTGACAGCATTGATGGCTTTGAATGCTCATATAATGCTGGGTTATAAACAAAGCCTAGCTAGTGTAAGTGTTGTGTTATGTTTCTGAAGGCTCAACCATCCCTGTTGGATTTCTGCATGTGTTATCATAGCCCCATTAAAGCACTCTATCGCCAAAATTGTGGTGAGGACTTGACACCACGAGCATGTCGCAGTGCTTCTTGGTCTATTCAGTTACAATCTGTAGATTGCTTATAAAAAGTAGAAGTATTCTCTGTTGTATGTGCAAGCCTTTGTAAAGGGAAGAGAAGACATGCCACAAAATTATTTTGGAAAAAAAATGTTAACTGCTGCATTTTAATATGTTACAGGGAGTATTTTGAACTTGGGGGACATACCTGTTTTGCATCATCATTGGTATGGATCAAACATCTGAGTATTATGCTGATAAACATAGTTTTTCTAAATACCTTGTTCAGTGCTAAGTAGGATAATGTTGTAGAATTATTAGAGTGAATAACTTCAGTATTTTGTATGTTTATAGCTTTGTTTTCTTTTGTTTTTCTCAATTCTTGTGTTTCAGTGACTAGGTTAGGTAGGTTGTGCTTGTACTGGCTTCAAGCTGCTGTTTTATTTGATTATGAGTGGTAGTAACATTGCAATTATACGTAGTCTTACAGATCTGTTTATCAATGGGCTTTTCTGTGATAGGATCTTTCCACCTTAGAGAAATCAGTTCAGGACTTCTGGTTGGCAGTCTGTCATCCCCAAGTACTTTAAAGTCATCTCAATAAAAATAAGATATGATCAAGTCTTGATGGACTCTTCAGACTTTCTTCTCACAAATGAAGCTTTGCAGAATATTAATGGAGAAGAATGCATCAAGACATCAGAAAAGAAATATTGAACTAAGTCTTAAATAATTTTTTCATGTAATAAATACTCTTAAAGAAGTATTACACTAGAATTTACCTAGTGTTCATGGGGAGGAAAAGAAGTGAACTGACGAAACTGTAGATGTGAGATGTTTTATCAGAACACACTGAGAACAAATTGCCTTTGCTGTCCCTTCTTAGGTCTAGTGTTGGCCCTTCTAGTGAGGGAGCTGGGTAATGCTGTGAAATCTGATACGTTCTGTCAGTGGAGTTAACAGTGTGCAGACAACAATCTTATCTGAGTAACAGCGTTTTAATATTTGCATCTGCCTAGTACGGTCTTTACAGCGTTCTGTTTTATTTATTAGTGTTTTAAGTGCCTAAAAAAACCCAATTAAGTTAGTAACAACAGTGTGATACCTGATACTATGTGTATTTTTATTTTGTGTGTCTGTCTTTGAGCTTTTCAAATGATAGTGATTTGCATTTTCTTGGGTAAAATGTCAGCATGGCAGATATATACCATGAGGCAAATGTATGTGCAATATGGCTTTATGGTGGAAATATAATGTCCATTTCCTTTGTCAGGAAATCTACTCTATCTGGGCTGGTACAGTCTAAGTTGTATTTGACTACCTGTGGTCCTAAAGGGCTAACTTTACATTTGGCCTGACGCCCTGCAAAGGTTATTGCTTTTGGGCACCTGAAGAGTTGTACTTCTGCAACCATTTCAGAGACTGTAGGAGGAGCCCTTCATTAGGTTATGAAGTTAACATGACTGCCATGCCTTTATCTGACGAAGTATCAAAGAGATATTTTGACTGTGATACAGGTATCTCCTTGTTTTAAAAAGGAATATCTAGAATAGATTGGCTTTATCCAATCTAATTAGATTATATTTATATTAGATTAAATTATATTTATCTTTCTGTAAGGTTTCTGTTCAGATGTTCTTTGAAACGGTGATTTACATACCACGTAAGTGCTATCACTTTCTTGGTGGACAGACTTGTTATTTGGCATCAGTTATGTTAAAATAAACAAACTGAGAGGTGGAAGTGAGTGGAAGGCAAATGTTATCTTTTTCAAAAGGAAGTGATGTGGCACTGTTGTTGTGGGGTTTTGGTCTCTTTTTGTTCCCTTAGCTTCTGAATTTACAAGCTTGTGTTTTAAAAAGTAACACTGCTAGATACAGGGTAGATACCTCAAAGTACATCTGCTCAATGTGTCCAGCAAAATTTTCAGGCTCTGTTTGCAAACATTAGGCATCCACATTTGTTTTCAGTAGTTAATGTGGCTTTATTCTTGGAGGCACTCAGTAGTCTGTAACTTGCTTACTTTGATTTCTGAATGCTAACTTTAGATGTATGGGATTTTGGGGCATAAGTTAATATTCCTCACCTTATAATAGCAACTGTAATTAACTTCAGTCATGTGTCATCTTATTAATAATAGGAATAAAATGGGTCATATTTTCGTGATGAAGTGTCATTAATATGCCTGAAATTTTCACATCTACCATTCTAGTCATATGTCTAGACAGTCCAATATGTAACTTCATGTTCTCATTGCCTTAAATTTAGGTGGAAGAAGGAAGCAAAAATGTACGCTTGGGCTCACTAATCGGTCTGCTGGTAGAGGAAGGACAGGACTGGAAGCAAGTTGAAATACCAGCTGATGGTAGTGACCCATCTTCTATGGCTCCACCAGCACCTGCGCTTACCTCAACCCCTGCAGGTCCTTCAGTTTCAGCCCCTCCTAAACTGGAACATCAACCTGGAAAATTGCAGTAAGTTTCTATGTTTGTTATGAAATGGAACTCTGGTTTAGTTAGATCAGTAGAGACCAAGAAGAATCTTTTGTCCCTTTTTACTTAGTATTAAGCTGTTAGTTTAAGAGAGTGTTTCAGTATGTGTGAGGTAATAAAGCTTGCGGGCCCAAGATATTTCTTTGCTTGTAAGCCCAGTAAGTCAATTCAAACAACATAGTTTTATTAGAACACCTTCTATGGATGTGCTTTTATTCTGACATACAATTGCTTTATGAAGGATTCTAAGCTTAGATTAGGAAGAAGTTGTGTTTATATAGGATGGACACTAATGCTTATGCATCAGATGCTCAGTTTACCTATAACTTGTTTTCTATTTCTTTTTTAGGAGAAAAAATAAACAAACAAATGGCACACTCCAAAACTCTGCCAAGTTCTTGCACTTTTGACATTAGAAAAAATTTCTTATTTTCATAACAGTGGAATGCAAAAAACTCAAAACTGTGGGTTTACGTGCTCTTTAGTTTTGTTTTGATCAGTTAGGGTACTCTAAGCACTGCAGACATCTTAGAGGGGGAGTATATTAACCCCAAAGTGTTAGTCAGGTAACAGTAATCTATAAAATTACGGCTTTGTGTGGCAGTATGTACCTTATTTGGAGGTATCACTCATTATTTGGAGTGAATTGTGGTAACACAAAAGCTGTAAAATTACAGCCTATTAAAGAAAAGAATAGGAAACTAATTTTGGTAGCGTGTGCTACGCAAACTGTTCGGTTTTGGTTGTTTTGGGGTTTTTTTGGTTTTCTGGTTTGTTGGTGTGTTGTGGTTTTGGTTTTGTTTATTTTTTCCAAACCTCATTACCTTTTCTATCTGGTTTGCTGTGTTTATTTTTGCTGTCAGCATTTAGGCTCTCCTCATGCAAGTGGAAGACAACTAATTGAGGTAATTGCCCAAAGGTTACCTGTAGTAGGAGAGTGATCCAAGGAAAGGATCCTTGAAAGGATTAAGTCTTGCATTTTAGTACCAAAGAACATCAGAAGTGCATCTGTTCCACTGCAGCTGTTAGAGATGTATCTTTGGAATCAAGTGATCATTTATGACACCATTTTTTTGTCAAGGGCTTATGGACAGTTCTTAAAATTCAATGTGGTGCAAATATTGTCTCCTTTAGGAAATAATGAATTGGAGATTTTGTGGAAAGACTTGAAACCAAGTATTTATTCTTTAATGAAGATATTGCTGCTTTTGTATCTAAGAATTCTGAAATCTCTTCTCTACATGTTGGATTTTTTCCTCATTTCAGAAAGCAAATCATGCTAAGGTGCACTGGGTGCTCTGTAGCTATGTACTGTGCTTTGTAGTTGATCATTGTTTCTGTTTCCAGGCAGAAATGTTACTTTTGAGTGTACTCCATCTAGGTGAAGGTGGCAGGTACAGGTTTACTAGTATTATTGTATAATTTCGGTATATGCTGATTAAAATGTTTGAGTGTGGGAGGGCTTAATATTTAGTCCTCTAAAGCAGATACTGAATTATGCAACTACATCAGTATAGCTTTTGCTTTCTGAAAAAGTAGCCATTTAATTAAATCAATCCTATAAAATAAAATTGAAGCTAGGGCAAAGGTAATGTTATAATTAGAATTAAGCTGCATTAATGATGCAATTACAGCTAGCCAAACAAATCATAGAAATGAGCAACCCTCCTGTCTGAGCTCCTAAAACTCATTTTTTTAATGTTACTATGACAAGCTGGTCTTAAAAAATGTATTTGGTTCTTCACTTATGACCCTTTTCCAGAAGAATCCACAAGTACATTGCATCGCTGCCGTAGGAGGAAAGTTTGGAGATGAGTTTTCCACTCTTTATTTTGATCTCTTTAAGGTCATCGTTGTGTTTTTAAATTCAGTCTTGCATTAAAGCTTGGTGAAGGGGCACAGTCTGACTTCAGTGTTAGGATCACAGCCTTTGTACAGAACTGTTTCCTTCCCCAGCTGTTGCTCCTGAAATAGAGCGTTTATTGTGTAGTTTCTCTTGACATACATTAAATGAAATAAGTTAATCTTACTGTTTAAGTAGTTTATTTTTCTTCTCATTTCTTTAGGGTTCGCTTAAGTCCTGCAGCTCGCAACATTCTGGAGACGCATGGACTAGATCCAAGCAATATTACACCTTCTGGGCCTCGTGGAATCTTCACGAAAGAGTATGTAGATATTTCAGTAAAGCTACAACCTCATATTCCTTTATTTCTACCTTTGAACCTAGAGCAATCTCCATGAACTTGAAAAGTCCATTTATTCAAGAAGCCAACTTTTTGTTCCAGTTTTTTCTATGGGGGAAAGGCTTAGTTAGATTTGAAAAACCTGTTGAGAAGATATGGAGAATAGGTTAGGAAATATTTTAAGAAGTCTTTAATTAAAAAAAACACTTTTTGTTTTTATGTCCCATCTGAGCTGCATGGTACTGCTGTCACATTTCCTGCAGCTCAGCCTAATGGTGGCTATCAACTCCTAGGCACCACTGTTAGCTACCGTTGTGGATCTCAAGAATTTTGCTATTCAGAGATGTATTCAGAACCAAAATAAAATACCAGTGGCCTGTTTTCTTCAACGCCTTTTCTTTGGGGAGTTCAGATATTTGGCTTATTTCACTGAAGTTCAATTATGAAGTCTGTCAGGATTTAATTTGTGCCCTTTTTTATTAGACTGGGGAGAGCAATGAAGTGTAATGGTAAGAAATCGAGAGTTCTGTTTTTCTCCCATCTTTGATTTAAAGAATGTTTGTTTACAAACCTGTGGTTTGTTATGATCAGGCTTCTAGTAGTTTACTATACTTTTTGAGTATTCTGATGTAATGATTGGCACTCAAGCCTTGGAGTGAGGAACTTGTGTATAAAAACGTGTTGTGGTAGATCCAGAGCCCTTAGCCTTGAAATGGTGCATTATCTTCACATTAGCATGTATGTTATTGGAGATGAGGATTTTGGCAGGAATACTTATTTTTGTTTTCAGTAAAATTATTCCTTTTCACAAACGCCATCATTCACCTACATGGGCCTTGTTAGCTGCTGTAATTTTAGTTCCATTCAAAGACAACCAGATCAGTGTAACTTGGAATTGAACCCAGAGAAGCAGACGGTGGAAGTCAACTGTTTTTTCAAAACTTTTTCCTATGGTGTTTGTCTGAATTGAGATAAAATAAGGAGTTGAATAGATATAATATTCTATGCAAATTATCAGAGAGTTTTTTCTTAATTATGTAAGTGTAATGGTAGTTTATGATGTGTTACTAGGTTATGGCAGGTGGAAGCCCTCTAGGACTTTGAACTACCTAAGTAACATTTCCTAGTTGTCATGAAGATGTAGCAAAGATTTTTCTGGAGCTATGAGAAATATCTAACAAAATCTTTTTTCAAAACTGCTTTCTTCCATACAAAAGATTTGACTTTGAAATGTCATTTTAAGATACAGACTGTCTGGGGGTTTTCTAACCACTCTTCTGAATTGGTGTTAATCTTTCAGGTGCCTACAAGCTCTGCTATTATGTTCTAGTTTGAAATGAAATGTTTGCAGATTTTTGTAGAGAGCTGCTACAAGTGTTCAAGGAAATATTTCTTTTGCTAACTTGAGATTACTGTTAAAATACATGCCATGCTTTATAGCTGAGTGACTCATGGTCTCTTTTCCAAGTAGACTAGCGATTGATTCTTTGAGGGAGTGTTGCAAGTTCACTTTTCACTTTTAAACTCTGATTTTCCTTATTGAACAGGGCTCACACTCACCAGATTACAAGAAACAAGGAAAGATAGTGATTTATGTAAACAAGCAAGATTCTTTCCTCCCAATTTTCTATCTTTAAATTCAATTCACTGTAGAACTTTTAACAGCAATAGGAGCTTTCACTTAATAACTTTCTCTGTCATAATCTACTCCCTTAGTAAGCTGATACTTCATTTCTCTTATGTATCTGTGCAAGGCTGAATTACTGTTGTCTTCTTCCTGCTTGTTTTTGTTTTAAGGAGTGGCAGCTTTTTCTATTTTTAAGCAATATCCTCTGCTTTCTTCAGAAATATACTAGAAAGTTGATGTGTGAGTACAGTGTCACAACTTCTGTCAGAGATTGCACCATGTTCCTAGTCATCAGCTCAGACAGTGTGTTTGGGAGAGCTATGCTAAAGTTGTTGATTGTTTCAGACTACTTCTGCCCTTTCTCATCCTATTTACTAGTGATCTAGGGATTTATAAATGCAACCATAAAAAGGGGGGGGGGGGCTAGTTACCAATAATAACTGTGTTTTTCTGAGGCCATGTTCCTCCCATCTGTACCTTGCTACCAGCTGTCACTAAGTTAGTGTGATTTGGGATCTCAGAGCTGCTCAGGCATTTGCATTTTCAGCTTGCAAATAAGGCACACCACACACATGTAGTGCTGTTTTTTCAAGAGTCATTTCATGTGTATGTATTGAGTGCAGACTTACAGTGGGATCTATGCTGCATGCAATTTGTCAGCTGTCATTATGGAGGAATGAGTTCCTTCTATAATGTTGATAGTGCAGTAAGTCTGTGTTGTGGTTTAACCTGGTAGGCAGCCAAACACCACATAGCCGCTGGCTCACTCCCCTCACGGTGGGATGGGGGAGAGAATTGGGAAAAAAAAAATAAAATGTAAAATTTGTGGATTGAGATAAAGACAGTTTGATAGAACAGAAAAGGAAGGGATAATAATAATAATGGTAGAATATGCAAAATGAGTGATGCACAGTGCAATTGCTCACCACCCGCTGACTGATAATCAAGCCGTGATTGTTACTTCCTGGACCACGCCTCTTATTTATATACTGAGCATGACATCATATGGTATGGAGTACCCCGTTGGCCAGTTGGGTCAGCTGTCCTGGCTGTGCTCCCTCCCAGCTTCTTGTGCACCTGGTAGAGCATGGGAAGCTGAAGTGTCCTTGACTAGTAGACTAATTAGCAACAACTAAAAACATCAGTGTGTCATCAACATTCTTCTCATACTAAATCCAAAACAGAAGCTGAAAAGTCATTGACTAGTGTAAATACTACTTAGCAACAACTAAAACATTGGTGTGTTATCAACATTATTCCCCATACTAAATCCAAAACATAGCACTATTCCAACTACTACGAAGAAAATTAATTCTATCCCATCTGAAACCAGGACAGTATCCACCCCTTGTTCCATACCATTTACATCACGCTCAGGTCCCACACTATGGAATACATTCTCATTACCCACCAACCCCTTTCCATCCTTTGATATACACAGATATCATTCCCTTAGTCTATGGACCACCCTTGTGAAATGTCTGTAAAATATCCATAAATGTCCACAAAATGTCTATTGACTTAATTTAGTCCATGACTTTGGTCTCCATCTGTTACGGTGGTCACTCAGGTCAGGAGAGGTGGTGTGTTGCGTGGAGTTACTGGGCACCAAAGCCAGCTCAGTTCGGGTCACTGCTGCACTTGCACTGCTTCATGTAAGGCTTGTCCTCCATTGGTTTGGGTGGTTCCTGCTATAGTAATTCCTGTAACAGGCAACTCAAATAATGGGTTACAACAACTTAAAGGTATTTCCATTACAATCTCCACCCCTGGTCCTTTTGGGCCAGGTTATAGAGTTTAACATTGCAGTGCTTGCCCCTGCTCCAGCTTGGACTTATCCACAGACTGCAGTCCCTTAGAGTTGTACCTGCTCCAGGTGGAGCCTTATCTATGAGCCACAGTCTCTCCAGGGGTATATCTGCTGTGGCATAGGCTTATCCACAGCCACAGTCGCTTCGAGGTGCACCGGCTCCAGTGTGGCCTTACCCACAGCCACAGTCCCTTCAGGAGTGAACCTGCTCCAACATGGCCTTACGCATGGCTGCAGTCCTTCCAGGGGTGTACCTTCTTTATCGAGGGCTCATCCATGGCCACACGCTTTGAGGTGCTCCAGCATGGCCTCATGCACAGCCACAGATGCTTTGAGGTGTGCCTTCTCCAGCGTGGACTTATCCTTAGGCCACAATCCCTTCAGAGGTATACGTGCTGCGGCACAGACGTGATCACGCCGCAGACGCTTCGAGATGTACCTGCCCAGTCATGGGCTTACCCACAGCCACAGATGCTTTTGGGGTGTCCTGCTGCCGCGTGGACTCATCCACAGGTCACAGTCCCTTTGACTCAAGTTCATGCTGGAGTTCCAGCCTGTCCGGTACAGCAGCACAGAAACAGCAGCAATGCCCTGGCCATCTGCCAGCCCAGGCACATCACCATTGCTGTTATCAAAATCTTCCCAGGCACAGCACAGTAAGATGGTGTCCTGGGGATAGAATTAATTTTCAGCCTAGTAGTTGGTACAGTGCTATGTTTTGGATTTAGTATAAGGATAACATTGATAACACACCGATACTTTAGGTGTTGCTAAGTAGTGTTTACACTAGTCAAGGACTTTTCAACTTCCCAGGCTCTGCCAGGTGCACAAGAGGCTGGGAGGGGACACAGCTGGGACAGCTGACCCCAACTGACCAAAGGGCTATCCTATACCATATGACATCATGTTCAGCATATAAGGCTGGGGGAAGAAGAAGGAAGCGGGGGACATTTGGAGTGATGGCGTTTGTCTTCCCAAGTCACCGTTACGCGTGACGGAGCCCTCCTTTCCTGGGGATGGCTGAACACCTGCCTGCCCATGGGAAGCAGTGAATGAATTCCTCGTTTTGCTTTGCTTGCATGTGCGGCTTTTGCTTTACTTATTCAACTGTCTTTATCTCAACCCACGAGTTTTCCCACTTTTACCCTTCCGATTCTCTCACCCATCCTACTGGGGGGGAGTGAGCGAGCGGCTGAGTGGGGCTTAGTTGCTGGCTGGGGTTAAACCACAACAGATGATCAGCAGCACAGCAAGCAGTGAAAGCAAAAACCAGCCACTAACAAGCACTAGACTCTAATATACAGTAAGGCAAGCAAGCCTCATGGCAAGCACAGGAGCCTGCCCATTAATAGCTAAACAGCAATAACAGCTATAAATTTGATCTAGCACATTCCAATCAAACCTGTCGTTATCTCAAACCCTTCAAGCCCCATGTTGGTGCCAAAAAGGACTGTTATGGTTTAATCCCAGCCAGCAACTAAGCACCACACAGCCGCTGTATACAGGTGTGTGTATAACCTCTAACTTCTCCATTTCAAAATATATTTTGAGCACAAAATACTCAGTTTACCTTTGCCATTCTTTGGATTTTGGCTAACATGAAGTGGAAAGACTATACGCTTCTGTAGTAGTGGTAAACTGAAGTGTAACAGAGTTGCCGGAATCTGCATGCTTCTGATAATAACAGTTTTGTAGGGCATATTTTTCTTTAATAAATGTTTACCAAGCTCTGATATCTTTTCTGGGGAGAAGACTGCTCTCTTTGGTGTTACCTCTCCCTCTCATCTTTCTCCATTACTATCCTGTGTTGATAGAGGTTTATAGAGTAGTTGGAAAGATGTGTCCAACCATTCCTTTTCCAATTCTAATAAAATATCTATTTGCGTCACTTGTACTGAAATCTGTTTAATTTGATTTGCTTTGGTGCCTCCTCCAACTCTACTTATATGCAGACTCGCAATCGTGTACCCATGACAGTCATAACTTCGCTGTACCTGTTTTTCTTAGTTAAATTATGTGGAATTGGTTGGGGGGAAATTATTATTATATGTATGTATAATAAATATTTATATAATATATAAAAATATATGAAATACAGTTTTATATATCTTTATTACATATATTTTTTTATCTTATGCTCACGCATAAGTTTCAAAAACTCCTGAGTGAATCTTCTAGTCTAAAAATAAGCTCAATTTTGGCAATACATTTTTCAGTTAACACATTAAAAGCCACCAAAATTATTAAAGCATTTTGACTTGGCTGTGATAGGTAGGACCATCTGGTTTTTGTCATTTGCATAATGTATGGAAGTAATTTTAAAGCATTTCCTTAGCTTTAAAATATATAAGAAGCTATAAAAGCTTTATTTTATGTATTATGGAATATAATGAGCAGATGGTCTGTCTTATGACTGGCAAATTAAAACCCTTAAGTAATTTTTGGTAGCTTCTAATATGTTAATTAGGAAAGTTGCATTATGTCATGTAGTTACTTTTTTTTTTGTCTCAAATTATAATGCTAGGGGATTATTTTCATTCAATGAAACCTAATTTTTTCCCCATATAGTAGTTATGTTAAATACTAAACACTTATTTTTAAAATAAATTTTGGCTAGCATGTTAATTTGGGAAAACAAGTAACAACTTTAATAATGACAAATTTACATCCTGAGCTCAGTCTTTTTTATTTTTAATATTATTTGCTGAAGTATGGATTGAAGCTAAAAATAAATTGAAGCAAGTCAGCAATCAGTAAAAGGCATTATATAGAACATACAATTTTTAGTTCTTGGTTCTGGAGTGCTACTTTATTAGAAAGAACTGAGAACGCATAATGTTGCTCTGAGATTTTGTCCTTTCTACAAAAATTTAATAACGCACAAACTATTGACTCCCACTTAAGAATAGATTCTCACTCAAGCAGTAATCTAATGAAATTAGATAGTTGTTTAGATAGTTGTAATTTGTTGTTTAGTATTTATGGCTTATGTTTCAAAGCCATGGTATGGTTGTAAGTAGTCTGATTTTTACATTTGTTTTTAATTTCGTCTGCCAGTTTATGTGATAGAACTTCATGTACATAAACCTTTGTGTGCACGCTGTGGTGATGTCTGCATGAAGTGATAGAGATTTATCTAGGGTATATGATACAGACTTTTGTTATCAGATCTGGAGCATAAAGAGAGGAGACCTATGGCTGATATAACTCTTCTAACAAGTCACTAGTATAGGTGCAGTTACAACTGCAAAACGGAAACTTTACTATAGCTTATTTCACTTGCAGTTGGCAGTGGTGGTGTACATAAATGCAGTCTTTTCTGTTTAGCCTCGTAGGTTCTATCTTTAGCATGTTGCTTTATAAATACACTGTAGCTAGGGCAGATGTAGTATTATAGCTTAAAGAGGGGAGTTTATTTATGTCTGTCACACTGTGCCCACAAGAGGGAAGTTTTGTGGGGGTAGCTCTATCAGTATAAAGACCCTGGGAGAAAGCTTGTAGAGTAGGCGAGGCTCAACCACACCTGGGACTGTTAGATATTACTCAGTTTTTGGCTTTGGTTCTTTAGTGTGGTGCTATCTTTCAAATTGCTTATGAAGTACGGACTTGTATACTTTCTACACCTGGTTGTGCATATTTATGTCAGAAAGGTACAGAGAAATGAATGATAAATGTACTACTCAATTTTCTGTAAGCACTAATTAATTAAACTGAATTCAACTGATTACAAGTATAACAGATGAAACAGCTTTTATTTGAGACTTTATAGCCTGAGTGTGTACTCTGATATCTTATTTAGAAGAATTGTTAGTGCAATTCACAAATTACCTTGTACACTCACAGTTAGCAATGATGAATGTTAAGCTCTCCAACACAAATGTTTTCTGTTACTGCATGTTCAAGCCCTTATATTCACAGAAGTTAATGAGAATTTACACCTTCTTAATGTTTGGTTTGACATCAGAAATTTAAATGCACAGAAGTGGCTAATTAATTAAAATAAGTGATGGAATAGTAATACTTCGGGAATTTTTGAAATAGTTTCTTTGTTGTCAGTATTTCACTGTGTTTAATCACCAGGGATGCTCTCAAACTTCTGCAAGAGAAGCAGAAGGGCAAACCCAGTGAATTGAAACCTGTGGTTTCTCCAGCTCTTCCCCTGCCTACTCCAGTGCCTTCTGCTTCGCAAGCAACAGCTGTGACTTCTGCTTATCCAAGGCCAGCAGTTCCACCACTTTCCACACCAGGACAACCTGCTGCACTGGTAATGTTTTTGTTAAGTCCTCAATATTGCTACAGCTAAATATTGCCATGGCTGCTTAAGTAGCTATATGAGATTTCCAGAACTGGAGAGGTGAAGGAAACTAAGGTCCCACAGATGCCAAGCCCAGTCATGTGCAGTTTTTAGTATGTTTGAGTGATTCTAAAGCAGTGTAATTCAAACTACAGAGCTCTTGAAATTATGGTCTGCATAATTTCTTACTTGAAGGCGTGAAAAGGTTTACATTGCAGGCCTTGGAAAGGGGAAAGTCAGAGAGGCAGCAGTTTTATTTCAGTCCCCAAACAAGAAGATGCCACTAGTTTGGAAATCAATAATACACCCTTTCCCTCAATCCCTGCAGGATCAGTATGTCAGTGTGTATTTCCAAACTTGGAGAAACTTGAATCCTGATTTATATTTACTGTACTTCATTCATTTGCTTTCCTGCAATATAAGTATGTATAAATGTCCATTGATAAGTTGTCAAGAAGCGAGGAAGGAAAGGGCTTTAGAGGTTGCTTGAAGAGTAGTTTTGCAAACTCTAGCACCTAAATACAGTTTCTATTTGAAATGTTAGAAATACCAGAAATTATTTTTTAAAGAATAAACGCCCATGCTGAAATGCACATTAGTAGAAATTCAAAAGATTTTGTGAAAAATGTGGGGGAAAAAACTTTCTGTCTCTAGAACTGAAATTGAAGTATCTTTACAGGCTGAAGTTTACAATGTAGCTACAGTTCATAAGATTCAGAACATGCTACTTTTTTTGCACGGTACAAAGAACCAAACAGAGCACAGAAAGCTCAAACTTAGATATTTTTCCATTACAGAAAAAAAATGTTCCTAGGTTTGCACCAGAACGTATATATTGCAATTTGTTGTGTGTTGAGTACTTCTCAGTGTGTAATATACATGCTATAGATTAGGTATACAAAATAATGTTTTACAGAATCATTTATTTTCTTGCTTTCTGTAGTCACTGATATTTCAAGACACTCCTTGAAAGTTGACTTGCTTCTGTGAAGAAGTTGGGAAAACTTCTGTATTGAAACATTACTGAATATATCTGGAAGGAGAGAGAAGAATAATTAAAGAGATATGCAGTAAAGCCTGTCTTAAGGAACCACTCAGGGAACTGAAAAAGCAGTTGTTTACTGAGGAAATATTCTATTATAATTTAAATGGAACAAAGCATATTCTGAGCAATATGCCAGGTCTGGCAGATGGAACAGTGCTTATATACTCTGGCTGAGAAATAATGCCTGAATATCTGGAATTTTTTTTTTTTTTGAAGCAGTCTGCTAGAATAGTAGGATTAATTGTATACCGTAAAGTGAAACTGTCTTTATTCTATAAAACTTGTTGTGTTGATCCAAGTTAAGTGGAATAGACTAGAACACTCAATGGTCTTAATCATATTAATTTCAGTAGTTGGAATGTATTGCTTTTTGATATCTAGGGGATATTTGAAGTGAGCAGGAGTCACTGATGATAACACATCAATGCTGGAGTCCTATTTCAGCAAAGGGGAAATATATTTGCTTTCTTGATATTTAATATGCAGTATATGATTTCTTTCAGGGCACATTCACAGAAATCCCAGCTAGCAACATCCGAAGAGTTATTGCTAAGAGATTAACAGAGTCTAAAACTACTATACCTCATGCATATGCTGCTGCTGACTGTGACATTGATGCTATTTTGAAATTAAGAAAAGAATTAGCCAAAGGTTAGTGCTTAAACTGATTTACTGTAACATGTGGTACTAATGCATAGTTTGTCTTGTTTACGTAATGTTGCCCAGGAGGTGTAGGTTTTTGTATAGGCAGAACACTATGCATTCAAATAATCTTTTTCGATATTCTGTATGTTGAACTCAAGCTGTAGTTCCCTGTGATTATTGAATTGGACAACTTATTGAGATATAGGAAGACAGAGGTGTTACTTTGCCAACTAACACAACACTCTGTAGACAACTGCAGTTTAACACAGGACTACGCATTGTCCAGTGAGTTTTTGTTTCCTTCCATCCAGATGCAGCAATATTTAGATTCTTGATGGTTAAAATCTCAAATTATTCGTGTGAAAGATAATAGGGGAAGCTTCAAATTAAAATACACTCATGCTCTGTCCTTCTAGGTACAATGTTAAAATTTGGTTTTGCTGGCCTCTTTGTTGAATTTACTGGAAAAGAAAAGCTAATGCAGCCTCTCAAATTCTGGGTGAGAATGGCTTTGTCCATGGTGAGGAAAGAAAGCGAACTTTTAGCACGTGCCAGCCAATGCATGGTAAATTCCTCCTGAAAGCAAAGTAATGGTATTAATGTGAAGGAGGCAGGGTTTTCTCTTTCACTGAAATCTATATATATGCTTAAAGCTGTGTTAAACTGTTGGAATAAAAATCTGTCCCACAGAAAACTGGATAATTTTAAAATATACATTAAGAATTGGATTAAAAGCTATAAATCTCAATATATATATATGTGTAAGTCCCGATTTTTCCTTATGTGTCCACTATGTCTTATTTATGCAGAAATGTTTATGTATAAGATTAAGAAATTAAATTTTCCCTTTTTGTCTCAACTTGTATTCACTGAAGTGACCGATTTAGAAAAAGTTCTTGAAGTTTAAGGTCATAATCAAAGATTGCTTTGGTTTTGCTAAAATCAGCTGAGTGTCTGTGCAATAGGGTGTTTTAATAGTTTCAAAATTAGCTATGCAGGCTAGAATCTTCTTTCCCAAATATCAGGTCAACAAAGTGTATATGACATGCATTTAAAGAAACAAGGATTTTTCAATAGAATGCTCTTCAGGCAGGTACTTCATTTTCATGCAAAAATATCACAAAACTTTTTTTTTTTTTTTTAGTGTCTTTTTGTTTAATGACTTCTTAGTTGGGTAAAAAAAATTAATGAATTTTTTTATTAATTTAACATCATAATTTCCTAATTAAAATAAATTTTATTTTCTTTAGAAATATTTGGTCAATATACTGATTTTAACGTTGTCTACAGGAAATGGTTCCAATTTCATAGTTCATGAAGGTATTAAACCAAAACCTGTGGAAACTCTTTAGGAAAGCATTGTTTCATAATAGGTCAGTTCTTGCAATTGCCTGCAGTTACTAGCATTTTTCCCTTTTTTTTTTTGTTTGTTTGTTTGTTTATTTGGTAGCTGGTTTAATACTCTGTAAAGAGGACACCAACACAGTGCAATCTATTTATAAATACCAGTGTCAGAAATATGGAAACAAATGTTTTCATAAAGCTTTGACATCTGTAAGTTAATTTGATCAAGCCAGATTTACAGCTGAGTACGTTAGACTTGTGTTAATCTAGGGCATCTTGCTCTTCAGTAACTCATGTTAAGTTAGAGGGTTTTCTAAAAATTGTATCTTTTGACTCAGAGATATTTAAGCCTGTGGAAAAATTTATTTTGTAATGTAATGCTTATTTTTCCATCACACTTATAAGGCTTTTTTCCATTAAATACATATTTTGCACAAGAATTTAAAGGACTGTAGTAAAATAAGATGAGAGAGAATTGTTGAGCAGTTGCGGTATGACTGTATTTTTCTCAGCAAGGTCCTATCTCTCTCACCAATCTGGTAAGCTGTGGGAAAAATTAATGAATGAATTCCCTGTCCTTTTTCAGTCATACCTTCCATCTTCACGTATCTCCTAAGCTACTTGCCGAAGTTATAGATTTTTGGAGATAATTTTCTTCACAGAAAAGCTGGATTAAACAGTTGAAAACCTGTGCTGCATGTTTCTGCCTCTGTGGTATCTTCATTTCCTCTGATGCCAAAACTTGAGTCATTTTAAGCTGTCCCAACCCACCGATACACTTCGGCATCAGCCAGGCGCAATTGAGGTGATGTTGCGCAGTAGGAGGCAGCAGCTGAGGGGAAGGGAGACAGGCCGGGGGGGCAATGCCTGCCTTCACTTTCCTGCTTGTCCGTGGAGCTCTAACCAATTCTGATACCTTGGGAAGTGAGCAGCCTTCTCAGGAAATCTTATCTGGTTTTAAGGCAGAACTTGATAAATTAGTCAAGATCATGTAGTATGATTGACTGCAATATCTGTAAGTGATTCTTCTGGTCTTAGGTTTCTATAAAATGTGGAATATTCTTCACAAAGAATAATATTTATTTCTAGTGTCTGAGGTTAGCAGTATTGTTTATTGAATTGACAATATCTTATCTCTGCCTAGAATGACATGACATCTGTTGCGTTTTATCTGCTGGAAATCAGTTGAGATCAGTTGATGTCTACTATATCAGTTGCAGCCAAACTAATTAGGCATAGCGTTTTAAATTAATTTTCATTCTCTTAGAGGAGAGATCCCTTTTCAAATGAAATTGGGAAAATATTGATTACTTTTTCTTTGGATAGGTTTAGCTGTTTATGCTGGTGAAAGAATTATTTATTTGTTTACAAACTTGACTTCTCAATACCAGCAAAGTTTGGATACTATTCCAGGCATGCAGATTAATCTTTACCACTTCATAAATCTAATTTTGATTCATCATTCATTCCATTTTATGAAATCTCATTTTCCACACTGTTCAGGCTGCATAAGCAAGTAGTGAAGTTCTGTTTGGTGAAGGAGACATGCACACATACACCTCATAGCCTGGTACCAAGTTTGTTACTTGGGTAAAAAATTTTGAAGGCCCATTATTTTATAATGAGGAGAAACAGTATTTTTTTTTTTCTCCGACTATACTTTTTTTTTTTTTTTAATAGACCAAAGTTTGTTTCTAAAGACACTCATGGGAGAATACAGCTGTCTACACAAGAGGAAGGTACATAGACAATCCCACATGGATTCTTTTTGGTGTTGCTCAATTAGTCCTTTTTTCTGTTACCATTTAAATAATTTGTTCTCAGTAGTTCAGCTTTTAGATGTGTATCCTCATTATTGCACCAAGTAGTAGAAATAACATTAATAGTGTATGCTGGTTTAGGCATTAGCACAATAATGAAAAGTAAATATTTATAGGTCTAAGGCAGTGATATGTGACACTTCAAGTTTTGTTCTAAAGCTTCATCATTGCTATCATGGTTTGAAAGCTTACGCATTCAGATTCAAATGGTAGTTTTCCGAAGCCATGTGAACTCTGCATTCAGTATAGTATAGCAGGATAGTTTTAATTTACATTTTTATTGCTGTACTGATTGAGAAAGCAAGTGCTTTCTTCTCCTTTATTGAAGGATATAGAGAAGAGCGTGAAAGCTGCTGACATTGCTGTGCCTTTATTTAACCTGCACAAATTAAGTCTAGTTCTGAGAAATGCTGCATGTTCTAAGATTTAACTGAAGTCTATGAAACCTAGAGACTTTTACTCACAGAATCAGGCCACAAATATCTTCACACTTGTACAAGCCGTTTAGAGGGGTCTGTATGGTAGCCAAGAAAACTGACTCCAAATCACAAGGATCGTTAGGCTGTAAAAAGAGAAACTGTTAATCATCAATTATTGCACATTCATTCAACTTGAGTCATAACTTTTTACTGAACAATTTTTTCAGAGGCTGCATGTAATACTAAAGAATTCTAAATTACCTTCAGCATTTATGTCAGTTTTGAGACTTTAGTTGTCATCAGTCAGTTATTACTTTCAAAGCAAAATATAGTAATGACTTTGAAAAGTCATGAAAGAGTAACAGGACCTTTTTAAGTTAAAGTTTTCTAGGTAGTAAGTAGGGCTATGTTTAACAAAAATTTTGAAAATATGAAGAACCTAATCCAAGCTGACAAGGAAGAGAGCTTGAAGGATTGACAGGGGAGGAAATATGAGTTGTTACAGCATATTGCTGTACATCTGAAGGCTGCATTTCTTGAAAATAAGAATGAGAAGGAAATAAGACTGAAGCAAGAAAAGATGAGAGCTCGGAGGGCTTTCAATGTACATAGTTCTGGAGTTGGGAGAGTGAATTTGATGGGTCCAACAACCAGTTTTTTGAGGTTTGTTCTAGAGGGTCGTCCCCCTGAGGTATGGTTCTGTCAAATTGCAGTAGCTAAGCGATGTCTTAGAGAAACCTTAAATGACAGCCTGGAAAAAATGTGTATCATGTATATTTAATTTTTTTTTTTACATTAAGTTTATTCTTTTATACATAATTGGAAACACAGTATTTAAATTGATATGATTTGTAAAAATAAAGCTTGTTTTTCATTTGAAGCTTTACTGGTAATTGAAATGAATTAAAGTGAATCTGAAAGAAAACATGTTGGTTTCACAGAAATGTTGAGTCCAAATAGTTTTTCAGGTGATCTTTTGGGGTATCTGCAACTTGAAATGTATTTGAGCATCCTAGAGGTAGAAGATTCAGTTTGGACTGATGTCAAATAAGAGAAGAAGAGGAGAGGATGTTGTGTTGTGATTTTTTTTCCTGGCTAGCAATGAGCAGTAGTAAAACAGTTTGTGGTTTTGTGAATAGGTATCCTGATGTCACATCCCTTTTCAGTTCTTGAAAGAAAAGAACTGGGTACTGAACTTTGGAAAATGGATGGGTGTGAATCTTTCACAGATAAGGCGCTTGTACAAGTGCACAGGGAGATAAGAGTTGGCATTTCGTGGTATCTCAGGGAGATACACACTTTTGTGTGCCCCTTTATTCTTAGGTGCAAAGTACTCATTGCACAATGTGCGTTAAATAACTTCTCTGTAATAAATAATTTGGTAGAGAGGAAAATATGGTTTTCTATCACTCAGGAGACAAGTGTAAGTTTTAAGTCAATGAAATATAGACTCTGAAGTCACATAAATACGTCTGACCAGTGACACATTGTAAATTGGTAATCTTAAAGTAATATTTTTATTATTGTAGCTTTGGGTGATGATCCACAATTAGTTGTTCTTCAAGCAAATTATGATGAAATCTTTCAGTGATTTGACCAAAATGTTCTTGGTGCTGTTTACCTGACTTTATTTCTTCTTACTGGGTTTTATTGTTTGTTTGTTGGGGTTTTTCTGGCATGATGGAGAATAGCAGTAGAACAAGAGTTGGAAGATATCTTTAGCCTTTACAGCTTTTGTGGAGGGTGTTTTGTTGTTTGTTTGTTTTCCAAAAAAATTGTATTACTGTCCTAGACAGAGTGTCTAGGTCTTCAGAAGCTTTCTTGGTCCCATCTGTAAATGTTTTGTACGACAAGACCGACATAACTCAAATGAGTAATTTTCTTGTCTTCAGGGCAAGGCAGGCACATTGAATATTGGATTTCTAATGTATGTTATTTCAGACATAGCTGTAGGTGGGTGGTGTTTTTTTGTTGTTGCCACACCCCCCCCCCCCCCCCCCCCCAAATGGTACTATAGCTTTTATATGTGGCATCTCTTCCAGCTTAAATCTTTAATAGGGTTCCCCCACTTGGGTCATCTAGATGCTAGTGCTCAACAGTAGAAGGATTTTTGATTTACTGAGAGCTTTGCCTCTGGGGCAAGGTTAAAAAACAGTTTTGTTGTGGTCATAGTGCAACCAGGTATCTCTAGAAATTTAGACTGTTGTGGTTTTTTTTCTTCCTGGTAGTATCCCAATATAGAGATCTTCTGATGTGGCATGATAGCACAAGGTGTAAGCCCTCCAGGAGTGTTAGGGTACTTCATAATCATTTGGTGTTCCTGAGGCTTTACCCTGTGAGTGAATTTTCTCTCAGCTTAGTGTCACAGAACTGTACACCTAGGAACTAGAATGCTGACATTGGAGGGCTACTGTTATGTACTGGTGACTAGCCCACTCTTGTTTACCCATTTGTGAGCTCCTGAATTAAATTAGACTTGTATATTTAGATTTTCTAGATGATGATACAGAAACCGCTTCTCCTTTCACTGGAGTTTTGAATGAGTACTTTTTAATGCAAGAGTTCCCAGGTCATTTGTCTACCTGTTGTTGTTTTTTTTTTTAATGATACCTTATTCACAAGTTACATGTCAAAGACAATTTATGATGTTGATATTTTCTTTAAACAGCAGCAGGTCTGTTCATTCTTCTAAGAAATGAAGTAAAAAATTGTCTTAGGAATGCTCACTTAAAATTTTTCACCTCTCTGCTGCTGCTGTGGATTCTGAATGAATTTTTTTGAAAATGTAAGGCTGGGAAAGAGCCATATGTCTTTGCATAAAATTGAATTGCAGAGATGGTCCTGGCAGAGATGGTCCTGGCAGATTATTTTTTTTTTTTCCTGGTGGAAATGATGGTGGTTTCTACTATGTGATGAGATGTAACGTGGAAGTTTTATGCAGCATTCCTTACTGTAAGCTTCTTTGTTTTGGGGGTAAAATATAGCAATTATCCCTACTGTAAACTTCAATGACTGAGGGTAAAATATTATCATACATACTTCATTAAACTGTACTCCTATATTTTCACTGTATTCCTGCCCCCCTAGTGGACAGTGACATTTTTGCCAAGGGTTAGGAATGTAATATATAAATCAAAATATAAAATACCAAAATACATTTGATGACCAAGATACAGATTTGTCTGATGCAAAATTCTATCAATGCAATGTAGGACTTGCAAATTCCATTGTGTTGCATTAGAATTCTGGTTCTCTTTTATCCATAGATTGCTAATCATGGCAAACGTTGCAGGTCAGTTATGTGGTAAGTGGATACTTGGTTCATTCCTCCAAATTTATGATCATTTAAGATTTCACTTAATTATCTATAAATAATTTTCCCTTTACAAAAGCATTCCTAAAGGTATGTGTATTACATGCCACAAACCAGACTCAAAGTAGTTTTGCTTCTTGATCTGTTCAGCTGACAGCAGTGATGATGGTGGTAAATGTAGCTTTTTTTTTTTGTATTGTGAGAATGATGCATTTAATACTGTGTAAATATCATGCATCTTCAGGATAATCTTGTGGCAACTGTGACATATTCTGCATTGTATCTATAGTCTTTGCTTCTGCTGCCAGTCCTGATTTTAGTTAGTACTTTCAGTCTAATAAAACTTGGAAAAAAATAATGCAAAGCAAATATAGCCATTGTTTCCATCCCTCTTTTCTCCCGAGGTTTTGGGGAAAGGAAGCAAATGTACTAAGTGTTACACAGTATTTTTTAGGCTCACATCGAAAAAATCCAGTCCTCTCAAGGTTATTTTCTCTGCATCTGGCTAATGCTTCCTTTTTCCGTGTGTAGCTTTGCTTTTAATTTGACAACTTTGTCACTTTCATATTATTTTGCAGCCTGGTTTAGAATATATTGTTAACCCATTTTAAGGATTGACAGATGCCTTACAATGTAAGAATTAGCAAGGTGAAGGCCCCAAATGTCCCTGGAGAATAACATACTTCTGATTTATAGCTGAATAAAAGCTGATCTCTGCAATTATTCCAGTTATACATAACACTACATAAGGAATAGTAGTCTCCAGGATTGTCTCTGTATATTTAAATCTTAAAATAGATTTCTACATAGACAGTAAATATGTAAAGCCTAAAACACATATGGGTTGCTACTTATAAGAATGAGTAGTAATACTCAAGTTTGCAGCTTTTTTGACCTTCTAGTAACAGCTAGCAAGAAAGTCCCTGCTCCGGAGACTTTTCCTTGCTGATACTCCTTTTCTCCCAAGGGGGAGAGAAGTTTTCTTGCTTTTATGATTGTAGTTTGAAGATTAGTTACTTTCTGGCAATGTTTCAGAGAAGCAAATCTGCTGAACCACTGGAATCTTGTCATCGCACAAATGCTGATAAACAAATCCTATGAGCAATGATTGTTGTCTTTTTTTTTTTTTTTTTTTTCGTTTTGCAGATGACATTAAAGTATCTGTAAATGATTTTATTATCAAGGCAACTGCAGTTACTCTGAAGGTAAGTGAATAATTGACTTTAAAAAAATGTGGTTTATAGTAAACCGCCAAGGAGACAAGAAAAATATTTTGTGATAATCATTCTATGTGGTAATCATTCTATGTGGAGATATGAATGTGAGCATAGCAATCTTGTAATTCTTTATCACTTATTGTCAGGTTTTTTTAAGCTCTTGAGATAAAATTCTCTACGCTGTCTATGCTGTGGACTGTAAAAATGGGAACTTCTTAGTAAAGATCCACTTACTGCAGTTACCATCTGCAAATAACGGTAGATGCTTTGTCAGCAGACTAAAGCAATTGGCAAGATAAGTCTTCTATTCTTTGCTGTTGCATCTTATTTTCTCTTACAGTTATAAACAAATATTTATCCAAGTCTATACCAATCTTGTGTATTACCTCAGATGTATTCTGATGGCATATTCAGTGACCTCTGCTTTGAATTAAAAATTCTTCAGGGAACCAGTCTTTGCTCATTGCGAAGCACTGTCGTTATTCCCTTTGTCAATGTAAAAGTTAAAGATTGCAATACATCCTGAAGTTAAGATCTTAAATTTCATTAGGGTCCACTTATTCCATGCCAAACTACAGAGGCTTCACAGTCTCCATAAGCTAGTTTTGTGTTCTCTGGGTAGAACTGGATACATTGCCTTCCAATTTGTGTCAATTGCTCTGCTTGGAAACACTCCCAGTGCCACTTAATTTTTTGAACTGAAAGGTTTCAGAGATCCTTCTTTAGGAGGACTCCCACACTTTGGACCTGTCTCCTCTTAGACCAGAGTGTCTCAAATGTAATCACTTGGAAAACATAATGTGAAATTAATCTTATTTCCAAACTTGTGAAAAGAAAGAACTGTGATGGTTTCACTTAAATGTGGAGTGTTTAAATTCAGTTTGCACTTGATTTTGGAATAAGTCATAGGTGGGAGCTCTGCCCAGCCTGAAGGCTGCTATTTTTAAGGTTCAGGAGGAAATAGTGTCTTTTAGTGATCACTAACAGCTGGAAAAGATCTCTGTCATGTAGAAAGATAATTAAGGGGGACACAGGCTTGATCCTCAAACTGTCCTGTGGAGTTTGCCCTCGTCATCAAGGCAATGTACTTATGTGTGACAATGAATGAATGCAGATTTTGAAGCAGTTTGGTATTGCCATGGAATTGTTACCTATACCTTCTTGACTGCACAGTGATCACACTTTCCAGCTATATGGTAAATGCCTAGAAAAGCTAAACTTTTCTGATATCATTGCATTGTTTGAGCAGTGGGTTCTAAAAGCTACAAACAGACAAGATAAAGCAGAACAAGGATCGAGTTGCATTACCTCACAACAATATAAAAACATCAGAAAGGGAGTGAGAGCCATTTTTCTCATTTGTGAGGATTATTTTAACTATTCAAAAGCTGAAGGAGGAAGTTACATTTAAGTTGCGGAACTATTGCCATGGATATATGGAATTAAGAGAGAACACTGCACTGGAATGGACTTGAGAAATTTCTAGCCAAACATGATCTATATAGTAATGTATAAGTGCAAGAGCTATAGATTTTGACAGAAAATAGACAGGATTCTAGGCAGTTTGCATAAGCAAATGCCTGAGAGAAATTCTGGGCATTAGATAGACTGGAAAACCTTCTCAAGTTATTCTATACCACAAACAGAAGGAGGAGCTAAATATGCTTGCAATGCATTTGTGATGTGAACATAGCAAGAAGCTTCTTCTTGTGGCCTGATGAGACCTTACGCAAGGATATGGTGACATCCCAAAATTACTGTGAACTGGTAGCTGCGAGCGTGGGATAACAAATCTGCACCAGAGAGCAGGTGAAAGTAACAGGAGACAGAGAGAGAGAGAGAGAGAGAGAGAGAGGGAGGAGTGAAAGATTAGGTTTTGTGTTTTTCTCTCCTACACAAAAAAGACCGGTCAAGAAAGATAATGGGACGTAATTCTAGTTTACAATTTATCTATATGTGAAAGAATGACTTGAATACAAGTACTTTTTATTACTTCTGCTTATATAATAAAAGTTTTTTGTTGTTATTTGTGGGTTTTTTAAATTGCTGCCTGACTTAGAAGAGGAGTAGCTTCCTGTCTGTTTGACTATTAGGCTGCTTTACTGTACTTTGAAGGAGCATACATGTGGATTATGCATGTTGTTCATTGCCATTATTTAAAACAAGATTTCCTTATTTGCCATCACAAAATGACCTAACCAATGAATTCTGTAAATACGATTTCTCTTTCTGATATACAACTAAAAACATTTAGTCTGTGATTAGATTTGTATTCTTTTTCCTATTATTTTCAGCTGACGCTTATGATAGAGCATTTGAATCTTGAACTTAAGCATTAGATAGTTCTATACTGCAAACATGAGAAAGTAATCTGTAGCGTGCCATTTTTAACTTTCTTAAAGGATATTCAATAGATAAACCTAGTAAGTGATAATGCATACAGCTTTGTAAAATCAGTGCATCTCTAGTTATGAATAAGTTGGTGTTCCAGGTCTGATTCTGAGAAGCTGGAGTTCTTGTGCATTGGGTTAGAAGAAATTGAGGTGTTTTGTTTTCTGGGTTTTTTGTTTGTTTGGGTTTTTATGGGACATTAATACTGTGTTTATGCGGAGGTAATCATTAAACTATTCTGTCCTATCGCTTTGTTACAAATCTATGCTAACATTTGTTTGACTATTACAATAATAAGTTAAAAAAAAAAAAAAAAAAAAAAAAAAAACAAAACCAAACCAGATTTAACTCAGGAAATAAGTTCATTATTAAGCCCATGTCTCATCTGCTTTCTGTCAGTGTTTCATGAAAATATGTGGACTACTAGTTTAAAAAAGAAAACTCACCTCCACCTGCTCCTCCCCAGCCCGAAGTTCAGCGGTGTGAATACATTTTCAAGTAGTTTCAAAGCAGTTTTATTGACTCTTTTCTGGGCACTGTTCAAATCATAATTTGTTAATATTTTCTTTCTGAGCAATGCAAGACATGCTCTTCTAGATTGAATGAACTGACAGTGGCGGGTTTGACAGTTTGTGATTGGTTGGCAAACACCTCAAGATACTGCTTGTGTTAGTATTTAACATGCTAAATTTCTCCTTCACAGTTCTTAGGATCACAAGTCCAATTATGAATTCTACTTTTTGGCTTGGTCTCCCCATTTGACAGCCAGAGGTTTGTGAATGTGCCAGTGGGCTCACCAGATGATAGCCCACTAGAAAATTCTGGCTTTCTGGAACAAGGAGGGAGGAATAGGGCTGGAGGAAGGAATGAAAGCTTCCAGGCTGATACCTACAAGTGATTGGTCTTAGTAACAACAGCCGCTATAGCAGCTGTCCTTGAAAAATAAAGAGTCTTTCATTGCTGAAGTAATGGGAGAAATAATAGTGTCTGGTCTACATCAAAATTAAGACTGTTCTAATCATATTGAAGTTGGTAGGAGAAACTCTTTGTCCCTACCATCTCTTTTGGATACCTTATATAGAGAGTCATACTTGCACAACACCCACCTGAAGGCATCTTACAACAGTGTATGCTGTGGGACTTCCCTGAAGTTTCTTTAACTTGCAAAGAGGAATACTACCATCCTCTTTTGTTGTTGTTGTTTTAAAATATACATTCTGGTGTTGAAGAACAGGAACTGAGAGTACTGTTACACCACTTCTTCTAGGAGTGGAGTTAGTTTGGGTAGAGATAGATAGTGGAGTTAGCTGAGAGAGAGAGTGGAGTTAGGCGGGGGAGAGGGGGAGAAAGGAGGGGTAGTTTAGAGAAAGAGGTAGTGGAGTTGGGGGCGGGGGGAGAGAGGGAAGGAGGGAAGGATGGAGAGAGAGAGTTAGTTTAGATAGAGATAATGTGTCCCTCCCATACTTTTTTCTGGAATACCTTCTCCACTATGAAGTCAGCTTCCTAATTCCTAATTTCATTAATGTTACTAAATCCTAATCTTGGATTTATTGGAAATAGTACCTTCACAGTATCTGTGACCAGTTACCTGAGACTTCACCAATATGTTGGTTTTTTTTTTCCTCTGAGCTGTTTCAGCTTTAAACTCAAAAACCTCATTGAAATTATCAGTAAATATTATCTCTATTTTAAATGAGTCCACACAAAAGAAATCTGATGCATTTTAGGAGAACCTCATCTTGAATAACAGTGAGTGTACCTGCAGCATATTCGATTTGTAGCTTCCTTTGAGAGTCATGCTTGAGACACGAGTGGAAACCAACACATGGATATAGTATGATGTCCATTTCCATGCTTTTTAAGTCAACATGCTGTGATTTATTTTGTGAGAGAAATGACACTGCTGTGTAGCTTTGCATGCTGGGCATCCATAAGGTGGTATCAGTGACTTCTGAAGAAATTTGTAGCCCTTTGTTAATTTTTTTTTCCAGCAGCACCAAAAAAATCTTCTGGCTGCCCTGCCATTTTCAGTTCCTGGAGTATACATTCATGCTTTTTGATAAAGTAAGTTTAAATAAAATAAAATAAATGCAAGCTAGTCATGTACATCTATTCTCAGACCCTCACAGTGATTTTTTTTTTTGTCTTGCTCATGGCAGTCCTGATGACAGATGTGACCTGTTCTTTTGCCTTCATATACAGACAGCAGTCTGTGATGTGCTAATTAATTTGATGAATGCCTGTATGTAGCTATGTGTCTAAAAGGATTTTCCTTTTTCTTGATAATTGATTGCACCATTGTTCTTTTAACAGCTGTCTTTTTTTACTCTCTCTCTCTCCCCCCTAGCAAATGCCAGATGTGAACGTAACCTGGGATGGAGAAGTCTGCAGGCAGCTGCAGTCCATTGACATTTCTATTGCTGTGGCAACAGATCGAGGTCTCATTACACCAATCATAAAAGATGTTGCTGCCAAGGGAATAAAGGAAATTGCTGCCTCTGCAAAGGTAGATCTTAAATGTACAGTAGGCTGAGGAATATAGTAGCTATGTAGTTTTTCTGTATCAGAAAATGTAGCATGATTGAGATACACATCAGTAATAACAAAGGCAGTTTCAAAATGGATCTAAAGCAGTTTCAGCATTCCTTAGACTTCAAAATTGTTATTAATTTTGCAACTCTGTTCATTTTTGATTAACAATAACTTAGCCATCATGTTGTTTGATTGAATGCTGGCTAGACTGACTGAAAAACAAAGCTGTACAGGCTTCTCAAATTAATATAATTGTCTTTCTTTAATCCTCATGAGAAAGCTAGATAATGTTAATTTCTTTAATATTTCTGGTCTTTGGGTTTGAGATATTGTTTGTTTGGGAGGTTTTTTCCCCCCTTTCCCAGAAATTTGCTTACAGCTGCTTCTGTTACTCTCTGTGCAGTTATATTATGGCACTTATTTCTGTCTGCATTTTTTCAATATACAGTTCAGTTGAGAATGTTACCCAAAAGGTAAGATTAAACTGCTCAGACTAATGAGCAGCATTTTGCGGAGACCAGGTGCCAGTTAGATTGACTTGAATCTGTGGCAGTTGTTGCCAGCCACAGAAGTATTTTGTGGCAAGCAAAAATACAACGAATGATGAAATGCCCCAACACAAGCCTTTCTTTATCATTTAATGAGTGCTAGTCAACGGCCTACAGTATCTGAGGAATGCAATGGAAGCAGCTGCTAGGGCATAAAACTATCTCAAAACTAGACACAAGCTGCACTCTGTAAATTTCTGTCTTTTACCGAAAACTACAGAAATAATAATAGTCTGTGTTGGCAGAGAGGAACAACCAACGAAGTTGTAGCAGAGAAAGGCCTAAGTGTCATGCCACAAAACATTTATAGTTGGATGTTTCTAAGATTTTTCCAGTCCATATTGCTTGCTTCATGTTGAATGTGTTGTGAAAGCAAATCCTTTCACTAATATAATAGTCAGCCAAGGAGGAAGCTGAGATTGTTACATTATTCTGTGGTTAGTGATAGAATGACAAGAACAAAAGCATTATGAGAAGTGAAGTATAGGTTGTGCTTTCATTATCATCCCCAATACCTGTGATACTGTAATGCAGTATTACAAACCTCTCTTACCATAAATTAGTGTCCTGCAGTTCCCATGATGGGAATGTATGCTTGCATTATGTTTAATAGGGCTATGATAAAGTAAGCATTCCCCTTTCATTTCAAATGGAATATGTGTAACATAGATCACACTACTCAATATGAAAGTCATTGGGTCACATAGATTGCAGGTGTCCACACCAACATAATTTTGCTTTTCAACTTCTTCACTGAATTATTGAAATAAGTATGTACCTGACATGCACATGTAGGAGGCACAAACTAAAAACTGCAACTGCTTCCCTACCAGTCTCCCTGTAGTTTGGCAGGCACTTTCTTTGTGTAGATTGCTTATGTCCCCATCTGCTACATGAACTTCTTTCCAGGTCATGTGCATCCTAGCACCATACTTTCATAATTCAAATAATGCAATTGCACATATGCATTACGCTCATATTGACCCTATTGTGTGAATGCTGTTCACATGGCTATTGTCTTCTGGTTCAATAATTATTCAGAGATGAATAAAAGCCTAAAATAAAATTCAGTGTATACTTCTAAATTCATAATAAGGGCGTCAAAATTTTGTAAAACTTGGTATAAGCTTGAATTATTTAGTGGCTGATTCATTAGAATGAGATTCTCTTAAACTTCTTGATGATATTTCTAAGCAGTCGTTACCGTGGCCTTTCAGAACCCTTGCCTGAAAGATGTTTAGAAATGTATACAGGGAAGACAGTTGTTTACCATGACCAACATGAAAGGGCATTAATCCATGTTACAACTATAACCACTAACCAACTCATTATCTGTGTGGAAGTTTATCTTGTAATGACTCTACCTCCATCCACATGCAGACAAAAAGAAGTCAGTTCAATCATAGTTTTCACTTATTGACTCTGGTCCTTAAAGGCAGGGGTGAGGTTTCATAGAAATTACCTCTTGGCAGATTGAATTGAGTGCTTGAGAGGATATTCATAGAATGCATGTAGAAAATCACTGAAAAGCAAAACAGGTAATTCCTGGAAAGCAAAAAAAAAATTAAAAAAAAAAAAAAAAAGAAAAAAGGTAGGAAAAAAAAGAGAAAAAAAAGGTCAATTCCTAGAAAGAACATGGAAAAAATCCTAGAAAAAGAAAACAGTGGTAGAATTCCTAAAAAGGGAGTGGAAAATTCCTAGAAAACAGAGGGGATTCATGGAACGGTCTCCCAAGAAAGTTTCACAAATGGGATATACCACTTTTTTCATGTTGTGATAAAGTAGATTTTTCGGGTTTTATTCACTTCCACCAAAATTTCCCTAGTATAAAACTAATGATAGTTTCCAATCATTTAATTATTATTGTTGCCAGAAGAAGGAAAATATAAACAGACTGTGTTGCTTTTATCAGTCTTCCCAGAAGCAGCTCTATTTACCTGACTGTGCTTTTGGAAACAGTTATTTTTGTCTTAAAATGCCATAATGCTGCAATTGTCACAATGTGACATTCTCCATGCACTTTTGCACCTGTGGAATAAATATGATACAAGCCAAAACCACTAAATGTATTCCATATGAATAGGATAGATCATATGGCCTGCATATATTCCCATTTCAGTCTCTGCTGTCAGTTGAAGAGCTCCTCATTTTGAAAAGCTTGCTACTAATGGAGAGGTCATCTGACACATTTCCAGTCACTACGTTTTCCATTGGGTACTCACAGGGTGTTAGGAATGGGTTGGTAGCTGAGTAACTGGCTCTTGACTCACCAATGAGTGCCATTTCTCTTGTGGTCCACACAGTCCTTTCTTCCTTATGTGACAACTACTGTAAGAATTATTCATCCTGATTCTCACAGCTTCCATCTAAGGAGGCGTCTGAGCTAGAAGCATTCTATGTGGGGATAAGGTTCTTTCTTTCTGTGGTCTTATCTTAGAACACAGTATGAACTTCTTGGGCTGTATTTTGAACAAAACATTTGTGGACAGTTTCTTCTGTTATATTTAGAAGTAGAAAAGTCTCACAAATGAAATGGAGGTCACGGGAAGTGTGGTCTTTACCGTAGGTGAATGCTTAGCTGGAAGAAATACATTCTGTCAATCTGCTAGAAGGTTCTGAAGTGGTACATGGCAGTTTCTTTAAACAAATATGTTAAGAATAATACTGTGAGTTTGTGTCATCAGTATTTTGCTGGATATTTTTATCATCTAAAAACACCAGGGAGAATGGTGGTTCCTGTGAAACTGGAGCAAGGTTTGTAAGATGAGAGAACAGCTTTTACTGAACAGCCAATATTGTTGGGAAAATGAAGGTTTGTGTCCTAGTCTCTTTGCCAGATCATTGCATCTACAACAGCAGTGTTGCTGAGGTGCTTCCCTAAATGCAAAAGCAGCTGACTTTTTCATGGCTGTATGGTACTTATAATGTCTTACTGAAGTAAAAAGAATTAGTCTGTTACAACACTTTAATTTCTTTTCTCTCTCCTCTTCTTTTACTTCTTTCATTTTCCTTAGGCTCTAGCGAAGAAAGCAAGAGATGGAAAACTGTTACCGGAAGAGTACCAGGGAGGATCTTTTAGGTAAAACTGTCTAGCAGCATTTAATACATGCAGTGTGGGTCCAAAACTGGTTTATCTTCAGCTATTCCAATGTGTGTTAATGCATAACCTTTTAGAATCTTGCTCCATTTAGGATGAAATTCTGTGTGATGATTCTGAGGGCCAAACCTAGGCCGAGCATCCTGTATCAGGGGGAAACAATTATCTTGGTACAGGTTTATTTCATCTGAGCCTGGTGTGAAATTCATGTTTTTCATACTGAGACTGATCTGACTTTTATTTTTGCACCTAATTTTTCCCAATTGCCAAAGAATGTTGGGGTTTGGGTTTGTTTGGTTTTTTTTTTTGTTTGTGTTTTTAAATTGCATTCTGTAGTTAGGAAAACCCATTGATAATAGTTTTAAAAGAAATATTTTAAAAGGAGTTCTTTGGCGGAGGTATCGCAGCAGACAGTGATATCCAGTTTGTCTTCAGTTCACTCTTGAGAGGAATGTCTCTAGAGGGGCAAAAAAAAGTTACAGCGAAGTTGTGCTGTTAAGTCTTACAGTTTACTTTTAACTGAAACATTAAAAACTGAGTAGATCAATTTTAAATAGCACACATTTAGTAAATATTTTTTTCTATAAAATGTACTTTGCAAAAAGAGTTAGTGAACTCAGCGATGAGAAATAAATGGCATGTGTAAAACACTAGCATAAATTTAGTGACACAGTTGCACAATTAATTTCTAATCTGGCGTTTTACACTACCCAAGTTTCTAAAACTGTTAATGTACTRTATTTTACAGTATCATCAAGCAACATTTTTTGTTATATAAACTTTAGCTTAGCTCACTTTTTGTCAATTTTTTTAAAAGCTAATTCTGAATGCTTATGTTAACCATATCTTCTAGAATAGATAATTTATGATGAGAGTAATACTACAGACTTCTGCAGAAACGTTGCTGTAATGTATATTAATGTGCCTGGGTTGCAACTGTCTGGGGTATGTGGCTCTCATGCTGGAGGAGTGGTCAAAAAAATCTCTAAGCCTTTCAGCAGAAAAAACGTATGGAAATGCAGCAGTAGAGGCTTGGATGTCTTCATCAACACAAATGGCCCCTGAGTGTGAATAGCTGTGGGCATTTCACTGGTAAGGGGTGGCAGTGGTGAGAACAGCTGTGTGAGGTGTGACCAGGTGGATGACCTGCTCAGCCTGCTGGCAGAGCTACGAGAGGAAGTAGGAAGGTTAAGGAGCACCAGGCAGTCTGAGAAAGAGATAGACGGGTGGAACCATGCTCTGCTCTCCCTGAGTCAGAAACAGGAACAGCTGCCAAAAAAAAAACCAAGATCAAGGGGATGCTGTATTCTCCCTCCGCCAGGCTGAAGGTAGTAGCTTAAAGGAAAGGAGTGCATGGAGGCAAGTCCACGCTCAGGGTGGCAGGTGAACCCCCTCCTTGCCCACCTCGCCTTCCCAGGTGCCTCTGTACAACACGTATGAGGCTCTGGATGTGGAAGGCCAGTCAATGGCCAGTCAATGATGTAGATGACAGTCCATCTACACCAGAGGTGTTGCCAAGGTCAGAAAGGCCTGCCCCCCAATATCACGACCACCTCCATGAGGAAGAAAAGACAGGTTTTAGTTATTGGTGACTCCCTTCTGAGGGGAACAGAGGGTCCAATACACTGGACAGACCCTCCTCTTAGGGAAGTCTGCTGCCTGCCTGGGGCCCAGGTTAAGGGCATCACTAGGGAACTTCCTAGCCTGGTACGGCCCTCGCACCATTTCCCATTACTGCTCTTCTGTGGGGGTGGCGATGAAGCCACAACGCATAGTCCAAGGGCAATGAAAAGAGGCTTCAGGGCCTTGGGACGGTTGGTGAGGGAATCTGGAGCACAGGTTATTTTTTCCTCTCTCCTTCCAGTTGCGGGCAGCAACATTGGAAGAAACAGACGCACCCAGTCAATTAATACATGGCTCTGTGGCTGGTGTCACCACCACAGTTTTGGGTTTTTCGATAATGGGATGGCCTACATGGCACCAGGCCTGCTGGCCTCAGATGGGATTCACCTTTCTCAAAGGGGGAAGAGGGTCTTTGCTCACAAGCTAGCTGGGCTTATTGAGCTTTAAACTAGACTTGAAGGGGAAGGGGGATAGTATCGGGCTTGCCCATGACAAGCTGTGGGATGACACGTCAAGGTTAGAGGGACGCGGTGCTAGCGAGGGCCCTCAGCCTGTTGCTCTGAGACGTGCTGGCTGCACTGGAGCACAAGCAGTGGTAGCAGGGACAGGTATCCTGGGAAGAGTATAGGGACGCTGCCCGGTTGTACAGGGATGGGGTCAGAAGGTGAAGGCACGGCTGGAGCTGAACTTGGCAAGGGACACAAAGAACAATAAGAAGGGCTTCTACAGGTATGTCAGCCAGAAAAGGAAGGTCAAAGAAAGCGTACCCCCTCCAATAAGCAAGACAGGCAAACTGGTAACAACAGATGAGGAGAAGGCTGAGACACTCGAAAACTTTTTTTGCCTCAGTCTTCACTGGCAACTTCTCTTCCCACACCTCTCAAGTGGATGGACCACAAGATGGGCACTGGGGGAGCGAAGTCCCTACCACTTTAAGAGAAGATCAGGTTCGTGAGCACCTGAGGAACCTGAACATACGTAAGTATGGGACCTGACGAGATGCATCCCAAAGTTCAGAGAGTAGTTGCCAAGCCACTCTCCATGATGTTTGAAAACTCATGGCAGTCAGCTGAAGTCCCTGGTGATTGGAAAAAGGGAAACATTGCACCCATTTTTAAAAAAGTTAGAAAGGAGGACCCTGGGAACTACTGACCTGTCAGTCTCACCTCTGTGCCTGGGAAGATCATGGAACAGATCCTCCTAGAAGCTATGCTAAGGAACATTGAGGACATGGAGGTCATTCGAGACAGCCAGCATGGCTTCACCAAGGACAAGTCCTGCCTGACCAACCTATTGCCTTCTGATGCAGCGACTATGTCAGTGGATAAGGGAACAGCTACAGATGTCGTCTGTCTGGACTTCTGTAAGGCCTTTGACACGGTCCCCCCCAACATCCTTCTCTCTAAATTGGAGAGAGATAGGTTTGATGGGTAGGCTATTTGGTGAATAACGAATTGTTTGGATGGTCTCATCCAGAGAGTAGTGGTCAACGGCTCAATGTGCAGATGGAGATCAGTGACAAGTGGTGTCCCTCAGGGGTCCGTATTGGGACCAGTACTGTTTAATATCCTCATCAATGACATAGACACTGGGATCGAGTGCACCCTCAGCAAGTTTGCAGATGACACCAAGCTGAGTGGTGCAGCTGACAAGCCTGAGGGATGGGATGCCATCCAGATGGACGGGATGCCATCCAGAGGGAGCTGGACAAGCTCAAGAAGTGGGCCCATGTGAAGCTCATGAGGTTCAACAAGGCCAAGTGCAAGGTCCTGCACCTGGGTCGGGGCAACCCCTGGTATCAATACAGGCTGGCGGATGAAGGGATTGAGAGCAGCCCTGCTGGGAAGGACTGGTGGACGAAAAGCTGGACATGAGCCAGCAACGTGCACTCGCAGCCCAGAAAGCCAACCGTATCCTGGGCTGCATCAAAAGAAGCGTGGCCAGCAGGTCGAGGGAGGTGATTCTGCCCCTCTGCTCTGCTCTGGTGAGACCCTACCTGGAGTACTGTGTCCAACTCTGGAGTCCTCAGTACAAGAAAGAAATGGACCTGTTGGAGCAGGTCCAGAGGAGGGCCACAAAGATGATCAGAGAGATGGAACGCCTCTCCTATGAGGAAAGGCTGAGAGAGTTGGGGTTGTTCAGCCTGGAGAAGAGAAAGCTCCAGGGAGGCCTTACTGTGGTCTTTCAGTACTTAAAGGAGGCTTATAAGAAAGGCAGGGACAGACTTTTTAGCAGGGCCTGTTGCGATAGCACAAGGGGGAATGGTTTTAAATTGAAAGAGGGTAGATTCAGGCTAGATACAGCAAAGAATTTTTTTTTTTACACTGAGGGTGGTGAACCACTGGCACAGGTTGCCCAGAGAGGTGGTAGATGCCCCATCCCTGGAAACATTCAAGGCCAGGTTGGATGGGGCTCTGAGCAACCTGATCTAGTTGAAGATGTTGCTGCCCATGGCAGGGGGGTTGGACTAGATGACCTTTACAGGTCCCTTCCAACCCAAACTATTCTATGATTTTATAGAGATTAATCTTTTTTCCCACTCTTTGCAGTAACTATAACAAAAAGGAGGAGATGGTGGGCCAGCTTTCTCTGTAGACAATATGTCACAAAAGAGTCTAAGCCTTTTCTAATATACCACTTCCCACTCAGTGACACAGACAAAAATGTTCAAGGGTGAAAGGCATGAGGCAGCTTTCCTATGCCTGAGTGATATCTAGATGCCCAAATTGTATCACTTGATTATCAGCAGCCATTGTAACTTAAAGTTGTGAGGTTCAATCTAAAAGACATTTGGCTTGGAACAGTGATAGGCAAAGTTTATTTGAAGATATCCCTTTCCTGTCCTACTTTCTGCCTTTAGTGCATGCAATACAAGGATATATTATTGTAAAGAAATGGGACTTTTAGAAAGGTGCATTAGTTGTAATTGCAAAAATCCCAAACCCTTGAGTGTCTGAATGTGCCCAACTGAAATCCAGTTCAGATCTATTTTAAAGTTAATGGGTTTGGCCTTGGGAGAGAATTAGGTCATAGTAGTCATTGAATATAGATTATTTCTTCTAGGGGATATATAATTTCTGGCATTACTGGTAATTCTTTTTCTCTTTCATTTAGTATCTCCAATCTGGGCATGTTTGGCATCAATGATTTCACTGCAGTCATAAACCCTCCTCAGGCCTGCATCCTAGCTGTGGGCCGAGCAAGACCTGAGCTCAGGATTGTGGAAGATGAAGAAGGGAATGAGAAACTTAAGCAGCATCAACTCATGACAGTGACTCTTTCAAGTGATGGTCGGGTGGTAGATGATGAACTGGCTTCAAAGTTCCTGGAGACCTTGAAAGCCAACATAGAGAATCCAATGAGACTTGCCTTGTGTTAAACTCAGTGAAGATTGCTTCTTGTTTTGACAGCGTAGTTAACTGTTATATACTTGGGGTTGTTTTTCTGTATAGAGAAGTAAATAGTTACTCTGAGATGGACAGTTAAAATATTTAATTTATTTAATTAATATGAAAAACTATTATTATTCATGCTTTTAGTATTTTGCAATGACCAGGTTTTATACTGTAAAGCTAAAAGACTTTGAAGTGTGTTATACTACATTTCTTTAAACACTTAGTACTAATGGCACATAACATTTCCATAGAAAAGTCAATCTCCTCTGTAAAGGAAAATTCAAGAAAACTTTATGAAATTTAAAAGGGAATCATAGATTCATAGAATAGTTTGGTTCAGAAGTGACCTTTAAAGGTCATCTAGTCCATCCCCCCTGCCATGGGCAAGGACATCTTCAACTAGATGAGGTTGTTCAGAGCCCCATCCAACCTGGCCTTGAATGTTTCCAGGGATGGGGCATCTACCACCTCTCTGGGCAACCTGTGCCAGTGGTTCACCACCCTCACTGTAAAAAAAAAAATTCTTTGCTGTATCTAGCCTGAATCTAACCTCTTTCAATTTAAAACCATTCCCCCTTGTGCTATCACAACAGGCTCTGCTAAAAAGTTTGTCCCCATCTTTCTTATAAGCCCCCTTTAAGTACTGAAAGACCACAGTACGGCCTCCCTGGAGCTTTCTCTTCTCCAGGCTGAACAACCCCAGCTCTCTCAGCCTTTCCTCATAGCAGAGGCATTCCATCCTCCTGACCATTTTTGTGGCCCTCCTCTGGACCCGCTCCAACAGGTCCATGTCTTGTACTGAGGACTCCAGAGCTGGATGCAGTACTCCAGGTGGAGTCTTTCCTGTGCTGAGATGGGATGCTTTATTTAAGGGCTAAATATCTAGCTTTTAGAGTGAGGAAAGCAAGAATCGTAATTGAACAAAGTGCTTCTATGAGTCCTCGTAAATACTGAGATAACTGAGTAACTGAATTATATTGCTGCAGTAGAAAGTTTTTCAATTTTCAGAAGACTTTTCTGGCATGTTGTGCCATCCAAATTAGATTGAAATAACATTTATAAGACTTTAACAGATGTATCAATGGCTTCCTACATAAGAGCAAAGACATTACAAACCAAAAAAGTTTTGGTTTCATTTCATTTATATCACAGATTTAGCTGTTCTTTATCTTCTGTCTACTCTGCTTTGGTGAGACCCCCCCCCGCAGTACTGCGTCCAGCTTTGGAGCCCTCAGCACAAGGAATACATGGACCTGTTGGAGTGGGTCCAGAGGAGGCCACAAAAATGGTCAGGGGGATGGAACACCTCTGCTGTAAGGAAAGGCCGAGAGAGCTGGGGTTGTTCAGCCTGGAGAAGAGAAGGCTTCGGGGAGACCTTATTGCAGCCTTTCAGCACTTAAAAGGGGCTTATAAGAAAGATGGGAACAGACTTTTTAGCAGGGCCTGTTGCAACAGGAGAAGGGGGAATGGTTTTAAACCAGAAGAGGGTAAATTTAGATTAAATATAAGGAAGAAATTTTTTACAGTGAGGGTGGTGAACCACTGGCACAGGTTGCCCAGAGAGGTTGTGGATGCCCCGTCCCTGAAACATTCAAGGTCAGGTTGGACGGGGCTCTGAGCAACCTGACGTAGTTGAACATGTCCCTGCTCATTGCAGGGGGTTTGGACTAGATGACCTTTAGAGGTACCTTCTAACCCAAACTATTCTATGATTGTATGATTCTCTTTACTATAAGCTACACTGAAGAAAACAAGATGACTGTGGAGATGAATGGGGAAAAGAAATGACAGGAAATTCTGAGGCTAAATTAGATCATAGATAAAAAAGTAATTTCTCAAAATATTAAGTAATCTGGTGAAATCCACAGCTTCATTCGTATAATTAGAACTCATTAAAACACATTTAAACTGTAGGTGCATCTATTTTTTCCAGTATTTTAAGATAACTGCATAATCTAATGCCTTGCAGAGGGGTAGAGAGGAGAATAAACTTGTCTGAATAAATGCATTATCCGTAAAGGATGGAATCTCAGCGTCGTTGATTTTTTATTTTTTGATGGAACCAATATTTAGTGAAAACAGCATTTTGTGTAAAAAAAATTAATAGGTTTTCTTTGACTTAATTTGGAGACAATTACATTTTTTAAATTTAGAAGTTGCCCCAACTCGGATATCTTCTTCAGTACCACAAAATATAAAAAAATACTTTTTTTTCAGGTGCTCTGTGATACATTGTGGTTAACTTAAAGCCCAAGTTAATTGTGCCAGAGTATTGTGATGAAAAACTAGCTTTGATCTCTTAATTGTATAGAGGTTCCAGTATGAAAGGTCAAGTTTTGCACACTGAATATTTGCTGATTAATGCTGTTCTTTGCATGGATAGAATAAAGATGTAAGTAGAAAGTGTTTCATCATCAGTGTATATTGAATTGTAACTTGGAAGCTTAAGTATGGTGGCCTGAAGTTTAAATTAACAGACATAGGTGGTTTTTTTTCTTATATATAAATATGGAACCATGTATTGTATGTGTTTGTAATGAAATAGCTGCATTTACAGGACCTGGTGAGAATATAAATTGTCAGTAGAATTCTGGGAATTTGTCTTACTTGAGTTTGTGCAAGTACCTTTTTTTAGAGATTGGAGGACTTGTTTGTTGAGCTGCTGCCATAATTAAAAAGCTAATTGCAAGACAAAACCTTTTTTTAATACTGGGTTGAGAGTTTTTGCTAGATGAGTTTGCTTCTTTGGCTTGTTCTGATATCATAAATTTCATAAACTATTAATGTAACAGCAGGGAGAGATTTTGATTACCAAGTCTAGTTTACTGTGCAATAATCGACATATCCATTTTGTATTTCCAGGAGTTTCTCACTGATAAATTCTATTCAAGATTGGGTGCTCAAGATTGATTTGCAATTTTAAATGGTTAACCATGAATTTTTCCAAAGTTGTTTGTCAATCCCATATTACTTTGAAAGTAAAAAAACCACCAATTTATATATTGTCCTTAATCATGTACAGGAACTTCTCATTGTTTGCATAGCTAAATCTGCTCTGCCCAAGAGAATTTGCAGACATTTAAAATCGTATATACCATTCTTCATTTTTGTACTTGGTGCTCTAGTGGTGTTGTGTGCTCCCCAGCATTTGTATATTCTACTCTTTAGCTGGCCACAGTTAAGGGCTGCATGACTGATGTGTACAACTATAGTTTTGCATGTATGTGTATTCGTGTAGTGCGAGTCAGTATGTTTTGCTTTTGGAGCCACTGGAAGGTGCTATTTTATGTAAGTATAGAATGTTCATCATGTCTCATTTGTGTGGGTACTCATACATCCATTGTACTTTCCCTGTTCGACACAAACAGGTGAAGACAATGCAACCTTTTCTCCATGTTAAATAAACCTTTACAACTTTTGAACTAGGCAAATCGCAGTAAGGCTAATACAAGCTTTAATTCTGATTTCTTTACGCTTGCCTGCTTGCCAGCATTGTCTTTTGACATGTGATGTGATGTGATTTTGTATGTGATTTCTCAGTCATCAGCCTGTGAAGGAAATCTCTGGAATTCAGACATGCGATAGCAGTCAGATCTCCTTAATTCAGAGTAATTGTACCATTTGGCAACATCTACCACTCTAGCAAAAGTGAGACAATGAAGTTGCCCATACAGATTAAAATAAAATATTGAATATGCTCCTGAAGAATTTAGGGATTTGGGGATGGGGGCAATGGATAAAATGGCCTAGAAAGAGAACCATATTAAATGGTTATGCTTACATTTGAAAAAAATTCACAGATGAAAAATATAACTTGTCGTTTTATTCTTTCAAAAGTCTTTTTACATACCTAAGCAAGAAATACTATGACGACATCTATTTTCTTGAAGAATTAAAAAAAACAAAAACAAAGATTTGAGAGTATGCTAAGGTCTGCTGGAAATGTCTGCCTTAAGGATATGCTTGGGGAAAATTACTTTCTTCATATCATTTTTCTTTGCAAGAGGCACAGTTAGAAAAAAATAAAGGGTAGCTATTTTGGACTTTGTGATTGTTGGCAAGTATTGAACCATGTGTCACTCCTTAATCCCTAATTATGCTGTCAGAATATTTGGCTTTTTTGGATCTTTTTTCCTGAAATGTACTCCTTATGAAATAAAATTTCTGTAATTAATTTTCCTACACGTAATCCCTGAAAGAACCTCACTCCTGCAAAGTGAACGGTCAGTGCTATTTTCACCTACTTCTTTTGTCCACGTGCTCATTTCCAACTGTACAGAATACAGTAGACACTCTAATGTTGACTAATGATTAGTCCCATGGGATACAATAGAATTTTCAAGTTGAGTAGGAAGCCATAAATATGAGAAATAATCCAAGAAACGAAGTCTTAACATGAGCTTTTATGTGTTACGTTGGACAGAGAGTTACATATCGATCGCATTAGAGTGTATGCGATTGCAAAGTGAGCTGGGGGAAACTAACTCAAAATTGTTGGAACTAAGTGTCATGCTTGATGTGTTTTTCATATGCAATAATTTGTGCCATAAGGTGACGGAAAATACAGAAAAAGGTGCTGTTAGGATTGATCATGTAATAGTCTTATGGTGGAAGGTTTGAAATCGAGTTTGTTTTTTTTTTCTTTTACTTTCTTGGCTTTTCTTGTATGACTTCTCATTTTTCCACAGAGATTTTGTCCTGGATTACATCAGAACATAACAAATACTTTTTCCTCCCTGAAATCCACTGAAAATGTTGTCCATTATTGTAATTTCTTTGAACGTAGTGGAAATAAATTATGGTTGCACAATGACCAGTGCCAACTGGTCAGATGGGTCAGTCATCTTCTGTCAGAAGTACTCATTGCAAGCCCCTTTCAGTACCACTCAGTTTATCCTGGCAGTTTCAGATATGGGTTATCAGAGGAAGGTTAATCTACTTGTATGTTAACCAAAAACGGGCAAAACCAGGAGCAGCCACTGGGAAACTTAATTTGTATAATTTCTGAGATAGACTTTTATGGAGAAGAATTTTGCTTTCACAGGTGGACAATCCAGTATCTTTCACAACCACTCTGCTTCAAGGATATGAAAAGCTGTTAGCATAGAATTAAAAACTTTGCATAGGAAAAGGCACAGCTGAGATGTGGCAAACATGACAGCATACACATTTCAAAGCTTTGGTGACTGAAGAACTGAAAAGTATCCCAATGTTGTCTTTTGGCAAAAGGAAGCCATGTCAAGCAGGCACTTTTCCGTAAGCAAGCAGGTTACATGACACTAAAAGATGTATAGGTTACTGAACTGGTAGCTTATACTGTGGTTTGTTTTTTAATTCAACTGGTTTTATCTTTGTTTTTAACTTAGACCTAAGGTCTCTTAGGTCTCTGTTGATGGTAATGATATTTTTTCCCCCCTTTTCCTAAAATGTAAAAGTACTGTCTGAAGAATTCACAAGAATGCACATCATTGACTTGCTTATCAAGGAATGTAATGTGTATGTGTTCAAAATCCTCTTTGATCTGTTTCCAGACCCCATGCAGTCCATACAGCTGCATAAGCTAGAAGGGAATGCAGAAGATGGATTGTCATGAGAGACAGGCTCTCTTCTGTAACCCACAAAGCTGTTTCTTGCGGTAGTGCTAGATCAAGAGCAAGCATTCTTTGAAACATGTAATAGTGTTGGTGGCGTCATTTGCAGACTAATACATGGAATGGCCCTCTGTCTCACACTGTTGGATGATCCTATATAACTTGAATGCAGGATTGTAAATTGACATTGAATGTTACTGCAAGTTAGGTGCTCTTTTTTAGAAGAAAACTGTTAGGACTCAGACCATGGGGGGGATTTGAATGGAACTGCTGTGACTGTACGAGAGTGATTTCCAAGAGCATAGCATAGCAAGACACCATCCTTCATAGGATTAGGACAACTGTTGTCATATATCTGGACTTCTGTGAGGCCTTTGACACGGTCCCCCCCAACATCCTTCTCTCTAAATTGGAGAGAGATGGATTTGATGGGTGGACTGTTCAGTGGATGAGGAATTGGCTGGATGGTCGCATCCAGAGAGTAGTGGTCAACGGCTCAATGTCCAGATGGAGATCGGTGATGAGTGGTGTCCCTCAGGGGTCCGTATTGGGACCAGTACTGTTTAATATCCTCATCAATGACAGACACTGGGATCGAGTGCACCCTCAGCAAGTTTGCAGATGACACCAAGCTGAATGGTGCAGCTGACAGGCCAGAGGGATGGGATGCCATCCAGACGGACGGGATGCCATCCAGAGGGAGCTGGACAAGCTCAAGAAGTGGGCCCCTGTGAAGCTCATGAGGTTCAACAAGGCCAAGTGCAAGGTCCTGCACCTGGGTCGGGGCAACCCCTGGTATCAATACAGGCTGGGGGATGGAGGGATTGAGAGCAGCCCTGCCGAGAAGGACTTGGGGGTACTGGTGGATGAAAAGCTGGACATGAGCCAGCAACGTGCACTCGCAGCCCAGAAAGCCAACCGTATCCTGGGCTGCATCAAAAGAAGTGTGGCCAGGGGGTCGAGGGAGGTGATTCTGCCCCTCTGCTCTGGTGAGGCCCCACCTGGAGTATTGTGTCCAACTCTGGAGTCCTCAGTACAAGAAAGACATGGACCTGTTGGAGCAGGTCCAGAGGAGGGCCACAAAGATGATCAGGGAGATGGAACGCCTCTCCTATGAGGAAAGGCTGAGAGAGCTGGGGTTGTTCAGCCCGGAGAAGAGAAAGCTCCAGGGAGGCCTTACTGTGGTCTTTCAGTACTTAAAGGGGGCTTATAAGAAAGGCGGGGACAGACTTTTTAGCAGGGCCTGTTGCGATAGCACAAGGGGGAATGGTTTTAAACTAAAGGAGGGTAGATTCAGGCTAGATACAGGGAAGAATTTTTTAATTTTTTTTACAGTGAGGGTGGTGAACCACTGGCACAGGTTGCCCAGAGAGGTGGTAGATGCCCCATCCCTGGAAACATTCAAGGCCAGGTTGGATGGGGCTCTGAGCAACCTGATCTAGTTGAAGATGTTGCTGCCCATGGCAGGGGGGTTGGGCTAGATGGCCTTTCAACCCAAACCATTCTATGAAAACTACTATTCTTGAGCTAATTGTTCAATCTGAGCTTATGCTGATTATTTGTTGAACTGCTGCAAGGTTAGTAAATTATTAGATCATTGTACCGATTATTCTAGTGATGAGAGTAACTTCTGCTGCCTTTCGTGTAGGTAATATTTCGACTTATGTTCTGTACCACTTTCATCTTGTGGAAGGGCTGTTTTTCAGTCTCTTGTCCATGGCTGATTTGCCTTAACTGCTCTGTTTCATGCTATTTTGTTTTTGAAATTAGAGAATTTTTTTTTTCCCAATGCTTTGAAATAAAATATCCCTTCACTTCTTATGAAGTACTGCAGCACAACTAATAAAATTTAACTAGCCATCCACCTGCTCTTAACATTTTTCTGAGTTTTCCAGATCAGGAGAGATTCTAATCTAGTACTATAGTGCATCATGGATCAGAAATAAATAGCTATTATTTCCTTTACCCTGAAGGTTGCTAATAAGCAATCAAGCATTATCATTTAAGAAGTGTCCTAGCACCTACAATTTCCTGTTCCCCAATACCTGTTTGTAGACTGCTGTTTGCATTTCCTTTTTTTTGTTTAAAGAGGTATTGAATTCCAGGGGAATTAAAGTACTTTTTAAGTAAGAAAGATGGAAAAATATGGTTGCTCAGTGTATGTTCTTATTTGTATGCGTATGATGTGATGGTTTTTAATTTTCCTTAAAGTTTCCAAGTATTAGCTAAATGATAGTCTAATAAAATGAGATTAATGTTTTGATAACCCTTCCTAAGTAATTTAAACATTCTGATCCTTCCCTATTAGTCTTTGTGTACTAGGTTAAGTTTTAGAAACTTCTAATTTAAACTGTTTCCTTTTTTAATTCAGCCAAATGACAGAGTTGAGTAGAGATTTCTCTGCTGGTTTTAAGAGGCAAGGCCAAACACTTTGAGAATGTGTCATTTAAATTGAAGTCCTAGCAATCGTTTAAAAAATATGCCAGCTAGATATTGTTCTTGCAGAAGAAGGTGTGTATCTAAGATGAGTATGACATTGATCTCAAGATGCAACGATGAGCATTGCTGCAGTAGCGTTAAAGGTTGTTAGCACAATAGAGAAGTATCTTCAGTGTGTCTCCTATCAGTTTCCTTTCTGACTATAATAATGTAGCATGAAAAATGAAACATTGTTCTACAGGAAAGTGCATGAAGTGTGCTTTTTTCTTTTGCTGTATTTTGTAAATTACCAGAAATATATGCATATTTATCCAAAATTCATTTCCAAGAAAGCGTATTAATCTCTGCACGTAGAGCTGTTCACTGAATCATTCTTTAGAAACAAGAATCAAGGTACTGATATACTTCTCACGGGTGGATTTGGGTGTTGTAAGCCTTGCTGGTGCCACTGTTTTCGATCATTTCAGTCAATGAAAGGCTTGCTGTACAGGTGAAACTGAAATACAGAAAGGCCAGCAGAGGGCAGGCTGAGCAGCCGGGTTTTCTGACTTTCTGGATCTCTTTAGGTGGAAATATAGCCACCGAACTATTGTAGTATGTAGATATTCTTGAATTTAAGCTGTAGCTTGATGGATTGGTGTTTGGTTTTGAAGTGCTTCAGAAAGCACCTGACATGAATAAAGAAGGAATAGTAAACACTGACTTGCCTTGATCTGTTGGAATTAGGATCAGATGGAAACCGTGGTCATTGTATGGCACTTCCTGCAGAACTGGATCATAGAATCATAGACTATCTCATGTTGGAAGGGACCCATAAGGATCATCGAGTCCAACTCCCTGCTTCTCGCAAGACTACCTAAAACTAAACCATAATACTAAGAGCGGCGTCCAGACGCTCTTTGAGCTCTGACACGCTTGGTGCTTCCCTGGGGAGCTTGTTCCAGTGTCTGACCACCCTCTCAGTGAAGAACCTTTTCCTAAAGTCCAATCTGAACTTCCCCTGATGCAGCTTCATTCCTTTTCCCTGTGTCCTATCGCTGGTCACCAGAGAGAGGAGATCAGCACCTCCCCCTCCACTTCCCCCTGTGAGGAAGCTGTAGACTGTCACAAGGTCACCCCTCTGCCTTCTCTTCTCCAAGCTGAACAAACCAAGTGACCTCAGCCGCTCCTCATACGTCTTGCCCTCGAGACCTTTCACCATCTTGGTCGCCCTCCTCTGTACACACTAATAGTTTGATATCCTTCTTCTATTGAGGTGCCCAAAACTGCACACAGTACTTGAGGTGGGACCGCACCACTGCACTGTAGAGTGGGACAATCAGCTCTCTCGACCAGCTAGCCATGCTGTGCTTGATGCACGTCAGGACACAGTTGGCCCTTTTGGCTGCAGGGCACACTGCTGACTCATATTCAATGACGTTTTATTCCACTTGTCCCTAAAATGTTGAAGGCATTCCTCTAAGTCAGTGTGGCAATTACATCCGTAATGAATTAAACAGAGAAAAAAATGATCAGTTGAAAGTACCTTTCAATATGTTCTTAGTTAAGCATAAGTTTTAAACTTATAACCTCTTGTGATTTCTTCCTTTGTAAACATGCTTGAGTAAAGCAGGAGGATGTTCATGGTAGCCTGCTGGATATTTGTAGAAACATGCTAACCAACAGATGTTCCAAGAAACACAGAAACTTAGGATTTGGGTGAAGACCCATGTGTTTAATTTGCACAGTTTAATCACTGGGGTGCAAATAATTTACTGGAAGCTTGACTGGCTACTTTGCGTGGTTACTTTACAAAATCTGCCTAACCTGTATCAGTGAAAAACCATCACTGTTTGCTTGAATTCAGTTTGCACTCCTTACCTTTGAAGTCAGTGTTGCTTTGACTTGTAGGTATCACAGTACATAATTATTCAGATACAATAACCATATTGTTCTTCCCTCTCTCCACAGTAATTGTCCTACCTGGCAAGTTAAACATTTGTGTCATTATGAGAAATAACTAGCTGGAAAATGACAGACTTTTCTGTTTGTTCATTACCTGTACTAAGGAAAATGATTCATGCTATGTTAATGAATACCACTATTTATCTCCTTAAAGATTAGAGATCAAGAGAAGATTCTCTTTTATACCTTAAAAGTTCCTCTCATGTGGCCTAGACCTAGATAGTAAGAAAGGGCAGCTGTGAACATTTTTTTTTCTGCTCACTGTTGTATGAAGTATACACTGAATTGTTAGTGCAGCAGATCTTCTCTCTCCTACAGTTTTACGATTTTTGCATTGTCTATGTAACATTCACTAGAACATGCTGTTCGCTTCACTTTGCAGGGATCCAAGCAATTGAACCTTGTATGATACTCTCTGTTGACCTACTCATTAACCAATTCCTGTTTCAGCTGCCTATCTTAAGAAAATATGTGTAATTATGTTTCTTTTTGCAACTGTGGTGCACTTTTAATTTCTTCCCTGCCAAATAAATTATAAGCTTAAATATCCATGGAGACTGTTTGCTTGTACAGATGCTTGTACTTGCTGTGTCATGTCCCAATCTCCATTAGTAGCATGCACGAAGTTTCTCTAGGTTTCAGCAGACAGCATCACGCTGTTTCCTCTTCCTTGCATGGCAAATAGGAATTATAACGGATCCCTTGGTTGACAAAGAAAGAAACTATTCTTATGCTCTTCTGAAGTGTGAGACTTGTGGCTTATAGCGTAAATTTCAACCAAATATTCTGAGTGCACTATGTTGCTTGCTCACTTGCTCATTTTGGCAAGGATTCTAGAGCACCTTTACTATTCACTTTATATTACAAGCAATACACAGATTCAAATGAAAATAATATTCGTACTTTTTTTTTCCCCCCAAGAAGTATTTAGAGAGATAAATTATGTACAGAATTATTTTGGAGTCAGTTCACAAATGAATTGGTTGTGCCTACAGAAATTTATCAGATGTTATAACATCTTGCATTTCCCTGTTGACGGATATAGAAGAGTTACAGCTTTTTCAGGCAGACTAGGAGTACTTGCTCTGTCCATTCCTATTTTGAACCTAATGTAGCTATCATAGTCTTCAAAGCAGGTGATGTCTTACTCAAGCTCATAGCAAGGGCTAATGATTCTGAATGACTCCCAGCCTGGAGCAGAAGAGACATTTTGGGTTGTGCTAAATTATCCTAAGCAAAGCTCTAAGGCACCTCCTTGGCTGCTTTTCCTATATATTTGTATGCTGTCTGACAGGCTTCAACCACTCTTGACAGCTGCAGAGGAAGTCCACAAACAGAGGGTCTAGGCCCTCTTATTGAAATCGATAATACTAATAAAGGAGAAGAAATGTGATTATTGGCTCGTTTTCAGAATATCTTTGTTAATAGTTCTATTCCAATGCCCTTAGCCACAATGCAGCTAGTTTCATTGACTGTAAGTCAAAGGAAAGGGTTGCAGTTTTACCACAGCAGAACCACTGCTGTGTTAATACTTTTGTTTTCAAACAAGACAGCTTTTCCTTACTGTGTGTTGACATCATGACTGTGTTAATCATTAGTCTGTGACACCCTCAGCTGTATTAGGAGGGAAGAACGTTGCTTATGAAGGTCAATACTCGCTGTTTTCCTGGAGATTAGCAATTGCATTTTTACCAGTAGCACCATTTTTACCAGATGCCACTACAAACTTATCAAACTAAATTGACTTTTCAGGAGTGTCTTAAATATTATTTACATGGCTTAAATATTAAGTGAGATCTGAGCTAAGAGAGAGAGGTTTTTTGGCCAAAGACTACATTTCGGCAATTGCAGGAAGACATCTTCATTTTGGAAGACAATCCCTATTGTGCAGGGTAGAAAAGATGAAAGAAAGCCAAAAGAAGGCAGTCTTTTTCACCTGTACTTGAACATCTTTCTTTGTATAGCATTGTATGTATTTTATTGATTATCAAGGAATACCTGGATTTTTTTTAAGCCATAAAGTATAAGCAGATGATCTCTGTCCATGTAGTTGTCATAAGCAAACTCTGAAAGAAATAACACTTCAAAACTTTAATGTTCCATAGCACATTTACGAAAGGGAATTTTACTTCTTGGACCTCCTTTTCAAGCATGTGTGTGTACTTTGCGTGTGTGCCTGTGCATGTATATACCTCTATATGTGCTGAGATGGACTGGTAAAGAGGGCCAGCTGCTCTTCCAACCACATTTGTTAAAGCCTTTCAGATTCGGGCTACAGGGTGAACAGAGAAACAGGCTTCTGAATTCCCCTGCTGAGACTTCAACATTTCTGCTTTAATGTATGTGTGCCAATGTATGTGTGTTTAGGTGCAACACTGGGGGAGGCCTAAGAGAAACCTGCCCTGATTACATTTGAAGAAAGTAATTGCAACATTGCATCTGTTGCTCAAACACAAGTGATGAGACAGTTGAAATGATAGCTAGGAGCAAATGCTCTTGGCTAAGAGAGATACCCTGAAGAATCTATGAAGCAATCTTTGTGTGAGAAGGCGGCTTTCCCTTATACATACCTCGTCACAGTATTTGGGAGGGATGTGGTGATGGAAAGAGTTGTCTTGTGTGAGAATGATGTGTGTAGTGGTATTGGAGAGGTTTAAAACGTTTATTTCTGTTAAAAAATAAAAGGCAATCAACTAACCAGGCAAAACCTGCAACTGTTGCAGAGTATTTTATTAAGTTTGTTGATAAATCTATGAATCCAGAAAGGGATATTTTAGAAATTACATGGTATTAGGACTGATTTAGGCATAAGCTAAGCCATTATTTTCTCTACACTTTTCTAAACCTAAGTCCTATTTAATTTTTAACCTGTTTAATGTGGTGATTGTTTGCTGGTGGATGTGCGCTGTATCCGACTCAGTAGTGTGTGTGTATACCACTTATATCAAAGTAACAAGTTGTGGATGGTAATTACCAATTTACTTTTAATTTCAGAATTGACTAGACAGGCATCAATGCCACAGGAAATGCCATCTTTAAAAAAAAAAAACAAAACAGCTACTGAATAACCATATTAGTGGGTAGTGCTTGCTCCGCTGAGATAACAGTTTGCCTAACTAGTGACAGAACACAAGAGAGATTAGGACAGGGAACAGTAACTCTTTAGAGAACTCAGTGGCAAAAGAACTCTGGATTCTTGCGTACCTGAAGACTGGGGTGGGTGGTGGGGGGGGTTGTTTGTTTGGTTTTTTTCAGTTTTCAGATTAAATAAACACAGAAAATTTTAGCTTTGTCTTGTTAAGGACAGTTCTTTGCCATACCAACCACAAGTTCTAATTACGAACTCTAGGATATGTTTTTCTAACCCTGGAAGTTTTAGGTGTTTCTTCTGAAGTTTTTGTGATATTAAAAATAAATGTTTTCATGTGGTTTGCTATTATTCTTGTGGTTATTTAGAATGTTTGACTGGAGTTTCATATGTAAGCATCAGATTAAAGAATTACAGGTTGCAATTTTTTTTGCTTAAGGTGCGCAACTGCTAGATAAGTTTTCTGGAGCAGATCCCCATGTCACCGATGGTAGGAAATGTAAAGATGGCCTTTTTCTAAGCTCTCAACCAGGTGAGAACAACATTTAATTTTCTTTTACTCAATTTTTTTTTTTATTTAAAATTAGTTTCAATGTACTGAAAGAATTAGTGGCCTAGTTTACCAAAAACTTTTATAGATACGCTGATGTTTTCATGAAACTGTGGACGTATATCTATAGTTAAAAATGTTTTCATTAGAATTGCTGTGAACATTTCAAAGATGTTCATTTGCAGAAGTTTTGATTTAGATGTAGTTTTATATAAATAATAAAATGTATGCATAAAGATTATTTTAGTACTGACCACCACTTTTTAAAATAAGAGGTCACTTATGTGTCAGTTGTTTAAATCATTTGAAGAATTTCTTATCTGGTAATGCTTAATCAGTTTTTCCAGCAATCCCAGAAAGCCTTGGCTCACCTCACCATGAATTGCTAAGAACTTATGTTATCTCTGAAATCCTTATACAAAGAGACCTTTTTAAGGATCCTGTAAGTTTGAATGGAATAATTTTTAAAATGTTTTTGATTACAATGAAAGCATATTTGGACCTGAAAGGAACCTTCAACTTTTTTGAAGTCTGTGAGGACTAAACTTTATCAGAAAGAGTTAAAATTTTTAAGAGTTTATGACTATCCTTTCCTTAGTAACTGTTCTCTTGCTTATAAGTAAGTAGAATCCAGAGTTGTGAAATGAAAATACTACTGGGACTGCCCGGTAGAGACTGCCGGGTGCCGAGAGACTGAAAAGATTAGGATAGCAGCTCCAACTACATCTTAAAAAGCTGCCTTCGGCTTCCAGTGATATTGTGAAATATCAGTGAGGAAGCATATGTCCTTTGTGTTCACGTGTCTCAGGTCTCCTGGCACTCAGTCTCATCTCTTTCAAGCAATCAAGTTGTGAGAAGACAAAGAAAACAACTGACCATACAGCAGAAAGCTGAAGCATCTTTCTATCATTTATCAGCAGTCCAGGCTAACCGGGGAGGTCCCAGTTGACTGGAGGTTAGCAAATTGATGCCCATCTACAAGAAGGACCGGAAGGAGGATCCGGGGAACTACAGGCCTGTCAGTCTGACCTCAGTGCTAGGGAAGGTTGTAGAGCAGATCATCCTGAGTGCCATCACACGGCATGTACAGGACAGCTGGGTGATCAGGCCCAGTCAACATGGGTTTATGAAGTGCAGGTGCTGCTTGACTAACCTGATCTCCTTCTATGACAAGGTGACCCGCTTAGTGGATGAGGGAAAGGCTGTGGATGTTGTTTACCTGGGCTTTTGTAAAGCCTTTGACACCATTTCCCACAACATTCTCCTGCAGAAACTGGCTGCTCATGGCTTGTATTCTTTGCTGGGTAAAAAACTGGCTGGGTGGCCAGGCCCAAAGAGTTGTGGTGAATGGAGTTAAATCCAGTTGGCAGCCGGTCACAAGTGATGTTCCCCAGAGCTCAGTATTGGAGCCAGTTCTCTTTAGTATCTTTATCAATGATCTGGACGAGGGGATAGAGTGCACCCTCAGTAAGTTTGCAGACGACACCAAGTTGGGCAGGAGTGTTGATCTGCCTGAAGGTAGAAGGAGGTGGATCGATGGGCCAAGGCCAATTGTATGAGATCCAATAAGGCTAAATGCCGGGTCCTGCACTTGGGTCACAACAACCCCAGACAACGCTACAGGTTTGAGGAAGAGTGGCTGGAAAGCTGCCTGGCAGGAAAGGACCTGGGGGTGCTGGTGGACAGCCGGCTGAACATGAGCCGGCATGTGCCCAGGTGGCCAAGAAGGCCAACGGCATCCTGGCCTGTGTCAGGAATAGTGTGGCCATCAGGACTCGGGAAGTGATCGTCCCTTTGTACTCGGCACTGCTGAGACTGCACCTTGAATACCGTATTCAGTTTTGGGCCCCTCACTACCAGAAAGACATTGAGGTGCTGGAGCGCATCCAAAGAAGGGCAGCGAAGCTGGTGAAGGGTCTAGAGTACAAGTCTGATGAGGAGCGGCAGAGGGAACTGGGGTAGGTTGGTCTGGAGAAAAGGAGGCTGAGGGGAGACCTTATCACTCCCTACAACTACCTGAAAGGAGGTTGTAGATGAGAGCGATGTGTTGGTCTCTTCTCCCAAGTAGCAGGCAATAGGACGAGAGGAAACAGCCTCAAGTTGTGCCAGGAGAGGATTAGATTGGCTATTAGGAAAAATTTCTTCACTGAAAGGGTTGTCAAGCACTGGAACAGGCTGCCCAGGGAAGTGGTTGAGTCACCATCCCTGGAGGTATTTAAAAGACGTGTAGATGTGGTGCTTAGGGACATGGTTTAGTGGTGGACTTGGCAGTGTTAGGTTTACGATTGGACTTGATGATCTTAAGGGTCTTTTCCAACCCAAATGATTCTATGATTCTATGATCTAGTTTAGCTACTTGGGGACATTATAAAGATTCCAGAGATTAAAGGCGAGAGAAATTTTATCAGGGAATTAGGTTTACGTTTTCCTTGTGATGACTTCAACAGTGTCCCTGTACATTTAAGATAACAGTTTCTCCACCACCATAAATGTGAAGGCTGGGTATTCCTGGTGTGGATCTTATTCTGATTGTGGTAGAGGTGTTCTAGAGGCACTTTGTTCTTGTTTGTTAGAAGTAAGTCTTGAAATCTCAGGCAGTTTGTGAATCATATGCTGAAAGCAAAAAAAAACACAGCCCTGCTGCCTCTTTTTCTGTAAGCTTGGGTTGCCATCCTTTCTCAGTCATTAGCTCATCTTCCCACTGGCTTTGAATAATCCCTGCTAGTGCTGCTTCTCCTTGAAGCTGTCTTCTATGCTTACCAGCCCCGTGTGAAGAACTGGTTGATATTTATTTTCACTGATTCTGCAAAAGGAGAAAAGCAGAGGTTTTAAATAAAAATTTGTGACTATTATATATATAGATATATATTTGTGAATGTTGCATTGATTTGCCTATCCAGAAAACTCTTGGAATGGTTTCTTTTGAGCTAACTGCTGACAGCCTGTGAAGCAAGAGGAAGTATTTAATTAAGATTATTTTATTTCCTCCTTTGTAAACTGTTCACAACCCACTGTAATCCAGCAGGATTTGCCACCCCTTCAAAAGAATTCCTTTGTCCATCTGTAAACTGTTTTAATTCTTCAAGATTCACTAAAGCAGGACTCATTAATGTAAAGCACATACTGAGTTTTACAGTTTAGAGCAGGGTACCTGTAACTGTTGCCAAATCACTTTATTAGAAGCTGTTTACTGAGAGATATATAAAATACACCATTGTTGAAGCTAGCATGGTTTGTAATTTGCTTTTACTGTTTTAATTCTTTTTACCCCCCAAGTTGCATGTTGGGATTGTTGCATGTTGGCCCTTTACACCTGGTTTAAAAAAAAAAAAAAAGAAAAAAAAAAGCTAAAACAATAGGAGACAATAGCTGCTCTTCACGAGTGGCAGCTAGAGACCAGGTGGGATATCCAAAGGTGTCTAAAATAACACTGAGGCTTGTGTGTAAACAACTAGCTCTCATCACTGAGTTAATCACTGAGTAAGCATGGAGTTAAACCACTGTTAGGGTTTGACTTGCTCTTTCTTGTTTCCCTAGAGAATGAACTTGAACAATTTTTTTTTCAATTGAATGTTTGTTTTTTGACAGGGCCTTTTGTACTTTCACTGCAATGTATGATATAAAAAGAATCAATTTTTCCTTAGACTTGGAGACATGTTTCTAACAACATCAGTAGCTGTGCACATCCTGAAGATAAAGATACACATGCTACATACCACTTCTGCATTCCTGACAGAGAGCTGCTTCATACACAGGTAAGAAATCAGCTTGCACGCTACTCTCAAAATGAGAAACAAAAGACATGCTGGAGAATAGCTTGATTTGATTATCTTTCTGATAGATTTCAGATCATTTATACCAGTGAACTGAAGTTCAATAAAATAGAAACAGCAGGAAAGAGACACTTTAATCTTCACTTTTGATTAAATCTGATCCAATCTTCAGCATCAGCTACTGTTATCTATAATTTGGAGATTTGGATCATGAATCAAAGAGGAGGAAAGTTCTGTCTAGTAACTCCTGGCACAAAGCTAAATGTTTACAGATGACTGTTGAGTTTTAAGTGTAGGTGCCCAGGAAACTCCAAACTGCAAACACAGTCTCACCCCAGATTTCCAAGGACTGCCTGCTTACCAGGTGCTTACCAAGTAATTTACTGAGGCATATGAAAGAAAACACAGAATTTTTTTAAAATCAGGAACTGAAAAACATGTAACTGCTACTAAAACTGGGTAAGATGTGCACAAACAATAAATTAGAAGTGTGCTCTGATTTCATATCGAAAACATCCATCCAAGAAGACAACTGGACTCTTTTATTGAGTATTTAGAGTGGAAATAAAAATTAAATAGTGCTCCTCAGGATAACTCCATTACATAGTAAATTAATATGACATATAGTCACTTCCTCTGTAGGCATTTTTTGATTTTTTAAATGAAAAGGCCCTCAACCTAGACATAAACAAAGAAAATCCTGCTAAGAGCGTATGGACTTTTCCCAGCACACATGACTTTCCAAAACGTAAGAATAATTAGGTAGGCATCTTCTAAATACTTTGCACGTACACAATAAAACATTTCTTTAGTGAAAAGCAGGCTGACACTACAGCGGGAAAACAGTAGGGAAAAAAGCAAGAGATGCCGGTACATGTTGATGCTGATTACAACACACTAAGTTAGTTGTCTTAAACCAAGAGCATGACATCATCAAACCAATGCCTTTGATCTCAAACACCAAGGCAAATGAATTGCTATAAAAGGCCATACACTGGATTTTTCCCAGTACTGTTCCAACTGATTATTTGGAATAAGAATTAACAATTAATTAACATGATTGTAATTCATACAAACAGTGATGTAATTAAGTCCGTAATTAGGCCTGATTTTTAGAACAGATGAGCATGCATTTCCTATTATATTCCAAGGAAGAGAAATTGTCTGGAGGGAGAGTACATGCCAGCAGGTGAGATAGAAGGTTACAGAAGGAGACCATGCTGAAGAGGGTTATGGAGTTTCCAAGAAGAGGAACTTGTGCCAGAGACTAGAGATGGGTATCGAACATGGAGATGCAGGTCAACTGGCTGGCACTGTAGGAAGCTGAGCAAGTCTGGTGAATGGAGGAAGAAGTGACTTGTCCAGTGACTCACAGCCAACTTTGTCTCTTTGTTTCAGGAATGGTTCAGTGAGCTCCAGAACAGAGCACTTACCTTCCATGCCTCTTCTGCATCATGGGTTTTTATCAAGTAAAAGTTAACATTTGTGCAGCTGCCTTCACTCCAGCCATCGTGAGTATATAAGGCAACAAGTCTTTGAGATTTCTTATGTGGACTCTATTGAGTGCATATGTGATCAGCAGGGTAGAGATGGAGTTATTCAGTGGCTTGTCTGGCCTAGTTCAAGTATCCAGCAAGGACAATTTGTGCCTGGGATGCCAGCCAGGCGCTTTTTCAGTTTGTGTTGATGGAAAACAATGCCTCCTTGACTACAATGTACTTAATAAAAATAAAACCAGTTCAGTTCCAAAGAAAATAGCTTTGATTCTGTACCTCTTTTCTGCTCCATGAAGTGGTGTCACTGCGTGAGTGTTGTAGCCCTCTGCTGTCACACTGTAGAGCATTATGAGAGGTTACTTTAATGTGGCTCAGAGGAAAATGGCAAGTTATTAAGTGCAGATACCCAGTCTAGACTGAATGGTTTGTTATTTTGCACTTTTTCTTTTTTGGCTGCTGATATACTTCAGCTCGTTTGGTACCTTGTGTGTAACACATTAGGCATAAATATTATATTGGGTAAAAGGTGACTTCCTCCAGGAATCAGTGGAGAACTTCCTGAGATGCCTTATACTCTGAACACTGCCATGAACATATGGTATTCATTCTAGATGTTATAGGCCTGTTTCTGCAGGGAAATTAACAGGAAAATATTTCCAAAGCATTTTAATTAAAATCCCAGAAGAATCAGTCCACATCTTTATGGCTCAGACATATTCAAGAGGTACAAGCACTTTTCTTTGCCTGTATCATTTGGATGAAATGTTTTAGAAAGATATAAGCAATAAGGATCTATTAAGCCTTTGTACATGTCTGATGTGGTGACCAACGATACAAGAAGCTTCTTCAGTTTCTCTCAGTCTAAAGGAGTATAGTTTTTGCCTTCCACGCCACTCTGAGATGTCTGCAGTATGGGACATCACCCCACGACATGTGGAGGACAAACCTGCAAAGGCAGATATACTGCTTTCTCTGATACACAATTGTGCATGGTTTAAGAATCAAAGATTCTCCCAAGTGAGCATCTCTTGCAGTCCTTTTTAACAAGCTATAGACAACAAAACCATGGTTTATTTTCATGTTCCCTTTCCGTTTTTAACAGCTACTGAATCTAAATGAGTTTCTGCTCACAGTATCACATGTTGATGCCAATGCTAAATGCCAGCAACCCATCTAAACTGACTTTCCTTTAACAGAAAAGATACCTGCCTCAGTGGTCTTGATCAAAAGTTGTTTGCTATAGTGTAGTTTGCTGTGCACTTGTGTATTCACCATGAGAACACTGTACTTCAATAATTCTCTGCCTTTACCTTCTCCAGCGATTTTATTCAATTCTGACATTTCAGAGAGTCAAATCTGTTATCCAGACATCAATCCCCTGTATGGCAGATTCTCTTATAAAATTGCTATTGCTCTTTAGCTGGAGGAAAAAAAAAGTCTGGATTTTACACAGAAGACAATCTTTTCAGGATTGTTAGTAGTAGGGTGGGTGCTTGAGAAGGAAAGAATTTCTCTATAATAACTAAATACATGTTATTGTACGTCATCCCTAAGGTAGCATGATTAAACTCCAGTGGGGTATCAGTCATTCTTTTTGGAGTTTTGGAAACAGTTGTAATTTTCCAGGCTGCATTTCCACAGCGCATTGTTTATTGTGAATCTGCCAGAATTTTAAGCAGGCGTACCCTCGCATTATGATGTTAAAATATTCTATAGCACTTATTTCACCAAGCAAGTTTGGTTCAATTTACTGTAAAGTAAGCTCTATTTTCTACAATGCATCAAAGGGTGTGGAAAACTGTCTAAATTTGCACTCACTAGGGATGGAGGGCAGAATGACATAGGAGGAGGAGAACTGCTGATACCAAAGACTGATTAAAAAAATCCACATATTAACTTACTGTGTTACCTTATAACAGCTGGAGTGATGCAGAAAAGGATGGTTGGAAAATAAGAGCCATTTGCAACTAAGTATGGGCATAGCTATTAGACAGGGCACTCATAAGTTTTCAAGTTCCATTACGAGAGAAGGAAACAGGAATCAAAGCCTGTAATACAACTGTCCCCTAGATTTGGAAGAAGCTTGCTTCTTATTGTGACCTGAATTTTCCACAGGCCTTTTTTTACCTCCAGCACATAATAGAATGAAACATTTACTATCCTTAAACTTTAAGAAAGTCAGGATTTCCATCCTTGACATTTAGATCCACTGCCAAATCACAAAAGTAACTGTTATCTTTAAAGCAGCACATTCATTTCTATGGCAGTGAATAAGCTAAAGAAACAACAGTGGTGTATTAGAGAGAGGGTAAACACTGCTATTTCTTCTTGAGAAAAGTTCCATTGTGCTTCATAACTAATAGGCCTCATCTCTACTGTTTACTACAGTGTTACTGCATGTCACTGAATCATTAATTAAAGTTTGTTTTTAAGAAAGGAAAGTACTGTCATTGCTCTTGTCTCAGCAGCAGAATTATTACAATATGCCAATGTGTTTGGCGGCATGCTAGCAATTTCCGATTTCTAAGAACGCAAATGCACTATGACCTACAAACACCAGGCTCTTCTCTGTAGTTTTCATAGACTCCAGAAAGAGCAGAAGCTTGCTTTGCCATGCCTTCTGGGTAAACATATGGTGATCAACCACAGCATTGTGACTGTTGACTACAAATAAAACAAGGCAAGAGCTATCAACTCAATCTTCTACTCAGGGGTCATTGAATTTAAGGGTAGAAAGCCAGAACAAGGGGCACATTTCTGCTGAAAGCAACCAGAGAATGGTTCTTTGGTGGTTCATTTTTTATTTGAGTGGAACTAGCCACAAGGCCTCTGTTTGCAGATTGCTTCGCAAAATCTACCTGCTATACCTGTTGCTGGCCTTTCCAGTTCCAGCAAGCCTTGTGTACCATGTTTTATTTTTATTTTCCAGACTTCCTTTTTTCTCGTACCTCTTTCCTGCTATTGCAGTAGTTTCATTTTCCCTTACCCTGTTCCCTTGAGGCAGTTTCCTTCTTTTCCGCTGCTCTGGCATCTATAAGCATTTTGCTGGCTGGATCTTATGCTTATGTGATGGCAGAGTACCTCCAAAGAAGCCATGGTAAATCATAAATGCAATATTTCTGAAGACCTTAATGGGCACTACCAGAAGACATTAGCCTTATAAGTCTATCCAGAAAAGAACTCTTAAGGAAAACCACCCTTTTCAGAGTGCTTAAATGAGATTTCTGAGGGTGTACGCTTCCTTGGAACAGCCTCAGGTTGACCAAGAAGTCAGTATAGAAAGAAGATGCAGAAAATAATCCTGTTGGGCACGTTACTTGGAGCAAAGTCCTTACCTAAAGAAATAGCTCCAGAATTATGCATATGAAATAACATATCCCTCATGAAGCTTCCCAGACTGCAGAAAGCCATTTGTTAAGAAAAGTGAATTACAGATATCAGACCTTGGCTGTAGTCAGCTTGTCTCCTGGAACAGACTGTTTGGGTGTAGATTATAGCCTTGTTTCTGGCCCTGTCTCCTGCTCCTGACTGGACTCCCCGGATGGACTCTGTACCTGGTTCATCACTTGCCTTGCCTGGGAGTGTTGATAAACCCTTATTAGTGGCATCTGGCTCTGCTCACTGTTTTCAGTCCCTGTGGCATTGCTCTGGCCCTTGCTGCTCCCAAGAATGAGTCACTTTTTGGTGCAGCTTTTGAAGACCTCAGTGCACTATGGCTTCCACGTGCAGCCTCCCTTGCTGCAGTTTTACCAAGGTGAAAATGTGTTCTGAATTCCAGATCAGCCTCTGACAAGTTCCAGTCTTTTTGTAATCTCAGTTTTTATCTTTGTTCAAGTTTATCTCAACTTTTACTGAAGATTAATCTTTGTATTTTCATAAACGTACTTTCCTAGCAGAATGTCAGCCTTCCAGCTCATGTTTTATAGAGTTTTTTTGCCTTTCAAAATTACTGTTGTATTCATTTCTTATATGCTGCTTTAATAGATGGGAAGTGTAGTCTCAGATATCCATTTATAATGTACCCATCTTTTCATTTAACAAATGAGTTTTCATTTTTACCCTGATTGCCTGTGTATACTTAGTGTACTAGAACCAGTTTAATTTTATCTCAGCATTAGACCTCTGTTCTAAAAGCTAGAGGTATAGCAAACTCAGGATGCTGTTACTTTCTGCCTTGCTAGGTTTTAGATTCAAAAAGCTCATATGAAAAATATTAGGCCACACAGAACTGGCCTAAGTAAGAAGAAATACACTGAGTTGCCAAGTGCACTATGCCTGGAAAAAGGCAAAATAAATCCAAATCAATTTTTAGGCTGTTACAGTGGGAGTTCATCCTTTTCTTGGACAGCTATTACTTCTTCAAGAACAAGGGCACAAGTGTGGGATGGGTTATGATGCAACAAGAACTTCCTCAAATTCTATCCATAACTGCCGAGTATCAGTCTTTGTTGTTGCCATTGTAAGCTGTTTTAGAAGCTACATAATGAATGAGAACACAAGAGCGCTCTCAAAAATTTGTAGCCCTCACTCTCAGTAGCCTGGTGGATGACGAGATATCCTGGGAAGATTTATTTGTTGAGTCAAAAGAATAACTTTGGAGCAAAATGAAACATTACAGATCTTCATTGAGTTTATATGTTTTGACATTATTAGGGCAGCCTCCGAAAATTTAACTTTGAAAAGCTTTTTATTTCACAAAGCCATTGCTAAATACGTACAGGTTTAGAGTGACGATCAGTGCTAAAGTGAGGGTAACCCTTGAGAGAGGGTGCACTATGTAGCCATGTATATTCATATGTTGTATACAGTATTTACTCTCCAGTCAACAACATAGAGTATATGAAGTACTTACAGTAATTTAGTTGGTAGACTGCACAGCCTCACTGTTGTAGAAATTAATGTGTTTTATGGTGAAAACAGTTTTACAATGGCAGATTCACTTGGTAGTCAGCCAGCTAACTAATTAAGCTGGGAAAAAAATTGTAGGAGATTTAGTAGAAGTTTCTGCACTTTTAGTAGAACATGTAAAGCTATTAGTGTTCCCAAAATTTGCAGGTGACTCATTAGGAAGACTAGGGTCTTCCAAGTGATGTTTGCTTTGTCTTAATCAATCCCAATGCCTTATCTTGTGCTTTCCTTTCCCCATGGCCTTGCTTTCATCTCTTGATCTCTTTTCTTCTTTTTTTCTTCCTCTTATTCTTCCCCTTAGTGTGTCTCATTTGTCTTTTTTCCTTTCTCTGTTCTCCAATTTTGTCTCCCAGCACACTCACATCCACTAGTTCTCCCATCATTGTTTTGTATGCCTCCAATTTTCCATTCTCATTTTCTTCTGTTTTCATTTTTTAAGTCTCTTTTCCCACTCTTAGTTTAGGCCTCAGCTTTACTGTTAGTCAAGTGCTGCCTATTTAAATTTACATTTTGTATGAAATATGAGAGGATTTGAATGGAAGCAAGTGATCTTTCACTCATGTCAACAAAAGTACAGTTATCCTTGGCTCTTCTGCCATTTTAATAATGGTATTTTTCTCCAGTTGTTTCCATGGGTTATTAGGTCTTTCATACTTGAATGTTAATTTTAAATCTCTTCCAAGTTGAACATCTGGCCAAGATTTTAACTACGCTGTCCCATCTGAAAGGAGAGGCAAAGTTCTCTCTCTCTGCACAGTGCAAATAGTAGCACTGAATAGTTTCCAAGCCTGTATAATATACTACACCGACTGGCTTTTAAGACTGTGCTGGAAAGTTAGCAAAGAGTCACAGCAGAGTGGTGGAATAAGTAGAGGACTGGGAAGGGGCTGTATAGCTAACTGCGCTGTGGGATATGTTCCAGGTTGACTAATTGCCTCCAGCCTCCCTAGAAAGCTCCTTGTACAGCTTCAATTTGGATTGTTTCAAACTTATCGTGCCATGTTACTGCATGCTGTTGAGCAGCTGCTGAGATCCATCTTGGAGGCTGCTGTACTTAAAAAAACAAACAAAAGCAACCCTCCCCCCTCTCCGCCAAACAGAAATTTGCTTGCATGCTATTTATTAGCATGAAAATACAGAGATTTCTTGGTAAAGCAGTGGATGTAGACTGCAACATAGAAACTATGCATTTTGAAAACACCCATTACTGTAACAACCAGATAGTAGTACCCAGCCACTGCTGTGGTCTCATTATATAGGAAGCATGTTATGATCTCCTTTTTACACTCATTATTTTTACTTTTTTTTAGACTTTTTCAAGTAAATAATACAGTTTGTCTACACTAAGCTAAAAGGCACTCCTTGAGCTGTTGTGTATAACTCCCTTTTTCCAGCCTGACAAAGGGTTGGTTCTCCACTGCTCTCAGCCTGTGCAGCTCCATTGACTTCACCTGGGAACATTCAGCCTAAATTTTTGTTCTAATTATGTATTCAGCAATATGTAGTAAAAAGACTCTGTTGAACAATCAATTTAAGTACCATGCTTATTAGCTAGCAGGTTCATGGACGTTTTGCCCAAACCATGTTTTCTAGAATGCTCTAAGTAAAAAAGGACTTTTAGCTCATTATGACATACAAAAATAGTATTATAAAAAGGGAAATCTTTTTAGCTATTTTGCATTTTTTATGCATCAGCTGGTCCATCACAAGTCTGTCTGGTTTGTCACCCCTATATACAGTTTCTAGCTACGTTATTTCTTTTCATAATATTCTTTGGGCTTTTTGCTTGATGATTCAATGGCAGCTGCCATTAGAAAAAGTACTGTGTTTCCCCAGGTAGGACGTTCCTTTATTAGACTCCTCTGTACTGCTTGAAAGTCTGAGCTGTTTCACGAAGAACCATGAGTGTGTGAATTGACTTTCCTGCAACGCGCAAAGTCTGTTAATCCTGGGGTCGTGCTATAGATGCTGGTATAGAGAGGCATAAGGAACGTGCTTATTGCAATATAAATAATTTATAGCTGTATGGTTTACCAGAAATTTAGTGTAATATTGAATAATAATAGAAACAAGGCCATCATGTCAAAGATGCTTGCTTTTGCCATGTAATTTTTCTTAGAAAGTAAATTAAATTATTAATCAAATCAAATAAACATAAAGGGAGCATATCTATGGCTCTGTAGTCTCTATAGTCTCTCAGCTATCAAGCTGTACAATTTCTAGCCTGTTTTTTTCTTTTTCTTCTCTGTTTCAACCAAAATACTTTTGCAAAGTTATTAATGCTGAGAGAAGATTTTTTTTGTTAAAGAACAAGTGAGAATTGCTCATATCGTTCTTTTCTCCCTTTGTACAGACTGGTGCCACGGTTGACATTTTTTTCAGGAATCTGCTGGTAGTGATCTAATATCACAAGTGTGCTTTGGAAAGAGTATTTCTAGTAGTGCATCTACTTTACAGTCCTTATTGACTTTTTGCCATATTTATTTGGCAGGGTGGATTTAGTCTAGAGTAGGATGCCTTCCTTTTTTTTTTAATGCATTGTTATCCAATACTACAAGTCAGAGTAGGGTTTTTCCTTCATTGATTTTCTGTTGCTAAGGCGTATTTTTATAAAGCCAAATGTTTCAAGGTTTCTTTTTAATTACGGATTTTCAAATATAAATGTGATAATGGCAAAGTCCCAAAGTTTGGGCCTATGTTCTCCTTCTCTTGAGCCCGTTAGCAGGTGCAAGATGAACAAGATTTTTCAGCTTGCTCTGAATGCAGCTGCCTTGAAGTTAGCCCCAGTAACCCTACAGCATCTTCAGGTGTTTCCCTATCTAGTTGATCATGCAAGTCTGTGGTTATTGTTTTATGCTCTCTCCACTACCTTCGCTTCTGACACCTGTCTTTGGTTCCTGACAACTGGGTCTCTTTCCAGAACTGCAAAGCTGTTCTAATTCAAAGCACTGCTTTCCTAATTCTGATCCACAGGAACTGGTTAGCAGACTTCCACTGTGTTGCAATTCACCCATGGTCTCAGTTAAAAGCCTGATGCAACGATCTGCCCACTGGTCTGCTGGCAGGTTTGCAGACTGATCAAAAACTGCAGTTGACCTTCACCTACATGACACTAGACCGGTATTCTGTGTAGTTTCTTCTGTGGCTCCCAGCCTCTGAGCATAAAGTCAAATTAAGTTCTCTTTGCAGAGTCTTTTCAGGGTACAAAAATATTCAGGTGCAGAGAGCTTGAGTTCACTGGGACAGGAGCTCCAGTCTCTTCTTTACAGTCTAACAATTTAACCTGGGAGATAACAATTCACCTCTGCATCCTGTTATCAGTAGTGTTGTGTGATAGATGAACTGAAGTAAAACAGGAATAAGACACAAGAAGAACCTATTCAAAGTTATACACAGAGGTGGGGAGAGGGTGGGAATTTTCTAGTGATTACACCCTGGCCCATGAGACTTAATTATCCAAACCAGTCTGAATAACTAATGAAATTTGTTTGCATAACTAACTCCCCTGATTAGTTCTGGGGAGGTGTGTGGCTTGCTTTCCACTTCAGGGAGTTTCTTGTACAATTTTCTTCCAAAGGTGACTAACATCCTATTTCCCTAAATGCAGCTGGCTACGAGAATCAAACTCCATGTTCAGCAACTGAATTTTCAATCTCAAATGGTTTGATGGTTGCATCTGCTACAGGAGTTTCTTTGTTTTTCAATACATACCCTGTACAAGTTGCTAGCTTACACTTCAACCTATGCCATAGTATCTTTAAAGTACACCTTTTTCAGAGAAAACCCATTCAGATGTGACACCTCATTCTATAATTTATCTATGTAAATCTCTGGCAGTGTATAAGAAAAGACAGAATTATCACAACCACTATTTTAAATGGTGAAAACTCTTTTGAACACCAGTGTGTCCTTTTTGTCCAGAAATTATTTGGATTGTCATCTAAATTTGTTTTTTGTTTTTAACGGTTCAGCAAACTGTAGTGTTCATGCATGGTGATCTAGCCTATAAGTTGTCCTGTACACAGAATAGGTCATCAGTTGACAACACCAAACTCTACAGGTCAGTTAGTGTGAGATCTCTTTGGTAAAGTAATTTTCAGGACCTTCTTTTTTGGTGTTTGTTTTCATCATCTGGACACATTTCTAAAGGCTTAATGGAAGAATTTTTTATTTTTTTTTGAAAGCAAAGGCTTCACCCTGGCAGTTACTTTGAAAGTAACTACTTGAAATGCTGACTGCAGCTCAATATTAACATGGGCACAGAAACAGAGAATGAGTTAATACTTCCACTGGCTTAATGTCATGCTGGACTAGCTGAATTTAAGCAAAGAGAACTCTTACATTTCCAGGTGCATGATATGCTACCTCAGTTCACCTATTATTTAGCCATGGACAGTAATGCAACATTTGCTGATGTCTGTCTGCATGTATATTGTGCTTTCTGCTGCCATAATAGATCTATCGGCATAATCAGGAGATCATGCTCTAGTGATGTTATCTGATTTCTCACCTGAAGCTGCTGGTAAATACGGATATGAACCCAGGAGGGAAATAGACTACTGCACAGGAGCTGAAAAAGCTCAGAAACTCTGTTTTTTTACTTCTCAAAGACATAAAGAGGAAGAACCCGGTCCTCATGAGGAGAACAGGATATGAGGCTTCCCAGACTTTGTGATCAGAGGTGCAGGCAAGGAGGTTTCTCATTCCAATGAAATCTTGTGGAGTAAATGTTAGCTACACATGATGGAAGAATACAGGTTTTCATCAGGTTCTTATTATGATTGTAATGGTCTTGCACAGTGAACTTTGAATTCAGAAGTAATTTTTTCTTGGCAGCCAGCATCTGAACATTATGAAGAGGCTAATGAGGCATCTCTTGACTTGCAACACTCTGCCTTACAGATTTTGAGGGAATATGCAATTCGAAACAGGGCAATCCAATCCACTGTTTCTTTCAGAAGGAAGAGAGAGATGAGAAACTTTGGTGCATGTTTTTATGAGAGATTTTCCCACATATCTTTTGCACACAGCTGTCCCAGTACCAGCATTTATATTCCTAATTCATGCCCTGGGTTTTCTGAGTCTCTTAGGCTGTCAAAAATGCTGAAAAGCTTGGAAGCTAATGACAGAAGTCTCAGATGAAAAAAGAAACCTATGGATGTTAAGCATCTCGCAATGCATGGAGAATTGGGCTAGAATCCAGCCTGGCTGTTCAAGGCAGACTGATAGAGGCCAGTAGAGAAGTAATTCTTAAATCTGGCTTTTTTCCTGGGCTTGGAATTCTACTTTAGTCATGACTTGAGGTATCTGAAAACCTGAAAATCCCAGTTAGAAAAGCCCTAGAGTTCAGAGGCCAATTTGTCCTTTCAGTCAGGATGCTGGCTCAGTGTTGGTGGGATTTTTAGCATGCATTCCTTTGAAAGGAAGTCTGACGCTTAGACTTGCTCAGAAAGTAGAAGACCCTGGCTCAGTGCTTTCCTCTGACAAGGGTTCACAATTTGAGGAAATAAGCCATAGATAGACCAGAGGGTAATCCGGCACCTGGTTATCTTTACCTATATCCTAGGAGCGAGCCACTGTGTAGCCAAGAACACAACATCCAAAAGCAAAGACAGTCAGTCAGAGGTGCTAATGTGGAACGGTGTCCTGGAGTTGTGGTTCTCAGGAGTATTACTACTTCCCATAAATAAAGATTATCTTACTGTTCAGGGTTAGGTGAACAGTAATCAATATTTCCCATTAATGATAAGAAATCTGATCACACTTTTTAGCTCTTGTGATCTCAGTGAATTTTGCATTTGGACTTCCTGAGCATATTCGGTAGCTGAAATCAAAATCGTTTTACTGACACAAACCATAGGTCTACATGGAATCAAAATGTTGAGATAAGATTGTTGACGATTACAGCCTTGAGCTGAGACCCCCTGAATCCTTCCTGGTTTGTCGTTGAGGTATGTATGAGTCTATGTTTTGGTCTGGTTCTTTGTAGACATCCATTTCTTGGTTTTGCTGTCTCACAGTGAATCAGTGCTCTGCCTTTTCAAGTCTCAGTGAAAGGAATGGCCAAATATTTATCAGTGAAAGTAGACGTAACCCTCCTGCCTTCAGCATGTTTTGGAGAGGGAATTGATGTCTCCTGCAAATGAAAGGTGTAAATATCTTATTTTCTTCCTTTCAGGCATAACACTTGGTGGGAGAAGGTGAAAAGTGCTGTCTTCTAAACGATCGATGCCACTTTCTGCAGGTGTTCCCTTTTTAAGTGTGGCATTAGAGAAATTAATATTTGAAAGTGCTAAGGGAATTGCAGTACACTGTGGCTTCACTATCTGTCTTTCTGGGTGGAATAATCATGGCCAGAGATGCGATATGTGCCAGTGGAGGAATTTGTCATATACTGTGTGTGATAGTTCACAGCAAGGGAAACCAAGGGAATTCTTGAATTGTGTAGCGCTAGACTGAGATAATAGCATGTATGCATGAGTTACATGAGCATGATTATCCCCTTGTCACAAAGTTTTCCGTGGTTATACTGCGTAGCTACAATGCATGCAAATGTTGTCCTGCTATAGCAACATGACTCATTTGTTCTTTTAAAGACATTTCTATTACATCAGGGGGATCATTTTTGGAAATCTGATCATTTTCACTGAGTCAGTTAACTGTCTTTTCTTTTCCAAATGTGCCTGGTTATCTTCTGAGTAAGCTTGAGGAATGTGAGGCTGAACGACTATTGGTGGGGTCTGTCTGTCTACAGGCAGAAAATACCCTGAATGAATACATGGCTTGTATGTCATGCCAGTATTATTCATACACAAACTGTCTAAGAAAGAGAGCAATTTAGCAAACCAGTAAATATTTTTTCTGATAGTAAATTGAAGAATGCGCACTAAGGAAGAGAGAACTCCTCCTTCTCAGAGGACTTTCCCAGAATAACTCCATAAACAAAGCCCAAATACTTCTTTGTGTTATACAAACTACACTTTATGAAAAAGCAACTTTGTATCACAAATAATAAATCATAAGTAGTAAGATTTTAGAGGACTTTAAATGTTGATATAATAAAAACATGAGGTTGTCTATTGTCATGTTGTCTATTTCAAAATTATTTTTGTTTAGACTATATGGTCCAAGGTATTTTCACTGAGTTTCTGGAAACTTCTTCACTAGAGATTTTTACCTGAAGTGACCAGAAGAAATCAGGATTATATGTCCTCTATTTATATATAATTTTATTGGAAAAGTTCATAAAAGAAAGGTGTCTGGGTGAGAGAGCATATTAATGTGTGTGCTACTTAACAGAAGAGACAGAATTTCTTGTTTATGAAACATTAAGTCTGCACTAGTCATCTGATATAAACCAGAAAAAAAAAAACAACCCACTGGGTAAGTTGAAAAAAATCCTGCCTGCATACTGTCCATATGATTTGTGTGTAAATGGACAATGATATACCCTTGTCACTTGAAAATATGAAAATTAGAATGAGGCAGAGCTAGGTTCATAAAAAATTAAAGCTTTTCTTCAAATGGCTGTAAGGAGAACATAATCATTAGTTTTTAAATACTGTTGTGGCTTTGTTGTTTCACTGACATAACTATTCTGCCAAAAAAAAAAAAATCTGTCTGTTTACTATAGTCATGGTGTGGTCAAGAGGAATACAGGCAATACCTCTCAATTTCAGGTAAATCTCAGCATAAGTACTTGTGAAATGGCTCTTGACTGTCTTGAAGCTAGTGAGAGTTACTGGATGGAAACCGAACAGCAGGGATTTCCCAGGCTTAGTGCTTGTTAACTTAGAAACACTGAATTTCTTCATTTAAATTGCCTAAAAATGTCTCCCCCATCTCTGGAAAACCAAGTTACAGAAGCTTGAAAGCTAGCAGACCACTGCTGTCTTACACCTAGCCTGCTCTGCTGCCAGTCCTGTAAACATTCCTGTGACATGAGTGGAGAGTTTCAAAGTAGGAGGTACGCTCAGCGTCGCAGCAGGCAGAGGCAGCCGAATTAATAACTTCTCAGTTATTAATTCTACTCTTACAAGATCACCATAACCAACTCATAAGAAATAACAAGCCTGAGCTTGCTGGGTTGCCTTTAGTTTTACTTTCCTGCTTGCAAAGGCAGCTCTTGCTGCAGCCAACAGGAGCATTCTGGGCTTTGGATTAATCATAAAGTACTCATAAATTTTGTAATGAAGTGATTCAGGAGACACTGACATAGAGTCTTTAAAGCTCTTACTCTATTCTAGGACACTTTCATATTTTTATTAACACCGTTCTCTGTTTGCTTTTAGGCAAAATGAGATGAACCAAACACCTGTGCAAACTAGAACAGAAATTGCAACAGCACACAGTTATATGATATATACCTGGCATTACACTGCAGGTATGTCAAGATTAAAAATACCAACATCGAGGTCCTAATTAACACATGCATACTGTTTTGGCAACCAGCAGCTTTTGAAATATGAATTCACTGGATCAAACTCTCTCAAATCTTGTTTCCTCTGTACTCCCACTGTACATGAAAGACACATCAGCAATTTGTTTTTTGCATTTATTCACTTTGTTTTAACACGTATTATGCCTATTCTCTCCAGAAAAGTTTGCATGCAAATCATCATCTAAGGTTCTATTTTTCTAGGCATTGATTGATTACTTTTGGCTGATGTTTGGACATAGAAAAATTGAAAGAGCAAAGCAAGAGTTACATCACCCTGGGTTTTGTTCTGAGGAGGGTACCACATGCCTTAACCCTGCTGATGCAAGCCAAAAAATGATGTATAAGCCTACAAGAGGACACAGAAACAGTCTGGAAAAAAATAGAATAGGGACTGCAGGTAGCAAAATGTCTATGCATGTATCTGGGGGCTGGTTTTGTATTTCTGCAAAGTGAACTTTATTTTAAAATATTCTGCAGCAGAAAAAGACCAGTTAGGCTCTTTAGCACTTGAGGAAATAATCACTTGTTTCCTACATACTTTCTCTTTTTTTCCCCTCAATGCATCATAAACTTGTTTTGGAAATTTTCTTTGCTGGAAAATTATTAAGGGAACAGCCAGAAACAAGCAATAATTATAGTAATGCATTACAAAATAAGGTACTGTTGGAACCAGAAAAGCAGCAAAGCAGCCTGCTTGTGGCTTATTTCCTGGGTGAGAGAAGGAGCTCAGGGTGTGACTGGGAAGAGGAGGTTTATGCCATGGAAATGTAGTAATCACAACCCATAAATAAGGAGCTATTGACTAATGAGCAGTAAAGTTTTGGGGTGCACATGACTATCAGGGGACCTAGTTTCATTCTCTGCATCCTGCCCATGACTCTGAGAAGGGCTCTCCATCTTTTTTGCCCATCTGGCTGTGCATTTGGCTTTAGTCAGGATTAAATCAACTGCATATAGAATGCTGATGACTACCTTGCTGTAACTATTCCTGTGAATGTTTCTTTGCATTTAAGAACAGGACCCAGATCAGATTCCAAGTCATTGTGTTCTTCCTCCTTAAATTCTTACATATATTTATATGAAATGAACAATTGTCAAAACAATATGCGACAGACAAATTTACCCTTAAATGTTGCCTGCAATTAGAGTCAATTGATGATGATGGACTGCTAAATAAATAGCAATTGTTGCCCATTATAAGTACCCATATAATAAATATTGACTAGATATTGCTGTGTAAAATTGGTGGATGGAGAAAATGAAATTGTTGTGTTTAAAACTTGGTAGTTTTAAAGTTGAGATGTAAATTGTACAGTATATCTGATACAAAAGCCAAACAGCATCATAAGATCATTTGTTTCGTGCCAGTCAAAAGATAACAGCAAAATCATGTGAATCATTAGCTATCAGATATGAAGGGTACTAAAATAAAGTTCCTGTCTCTTAAAGAGGCAAAACTGGCATTGCTTGGAACATAGTGATCAGAAAATAAAAAATAAAATGTTGCTAGAATGGAAGTAAACCTAGCAGAAAAGTGAACTTCACTATTAGAGGCTACTATGTTAATTAAGTTTCTGTTGAATAATGCTGGATTGGCAGCTTGGAATATGAAGAGCTTTTTAATTAAGAAAAAAAAATCACACAGGCTTGAAAAGTACTTTAGAAATGGCATTCGATGAGTTCTCTTGAGTTCTTTAAGTAGAACAGGTAAATAGCTTGATTCCTGGTATTTGAAAGAGTACATGTTGCCAGGTTTTCCTTTCTTCCCTGTTATAGAGTCACATCTTGCTCACTCAAGGACAAGATATTACACTGGATGGTCCTCTATCCTAATTCCTTAATTCCTTTAAAACTTCCAATTTTTATATCCCCTTCAGGATTTTATTTGAAAGCCCATGTATGTCTGAATCATAGGAATCTTTACTAGTTCATATTTTGGGTGGGTTGTTACCAATATGTAACATGATTGCTCTGCCTTTAGTGGACGCTTATTAAGGGGAAAAACATTTAAAACACCTGCAGAAGCTAAGACTTTCCCAGTTTGGTGTAATTTCCCATTCTCACCTATAATTTTGGAAATAATGCTTGTTACAATCTGGTGTGCTGTAGTAACTATTTGCTAGATCTGCACTCAGATGAAATTGTTGTGTTATTAACAGTCTACAGAGCCTTCCTTAGTTCCTCTCTCTCTTTCTCTCTTATCCCATGTGATCTGCTGTTTCAGTCTCCTTGTGACTCCCTGAGATTAAGCTTCCCGTTAATTGTACCAGGGCATTACCCAGTTGATATGGGAGACTAGAACTGGAAAAAGTCCTCTGTAGGACAGGAGTGGGAAATCTCCCACAGTGAGCTCCAGGAATTTTAAAGCACATGTTTTTTCCTTTGGCAAGGATTTCCTCATACTGAGCAGTACAGGAGGAATATTTTTACTGGATTTACATTTTAAAGAGCCCAGAAATTGTCTAAAAAAGCTGCAGCTGAGATATTAAAGTTGCGTTTTAATTTGAAAGGGTGTCTGCTGCTCTGCCCAGCAGCGGTGCCTCAGAGTGAAGCTGGTCTTTGGAGGAGAAAATCACAGCAGAATTTTCTAAGCTTGCTTGGAGAGTGTTGAATGCAAGCAGAGCAGTTTTAGCCCTTTAACAAGAGGCTGTACTATACTCAAGAGGGGGGAGTTAAGAGGTTTGTTGGTGAGAGATGCTCCAAAGGATGAAAGTGGTGTCCATTCAATTCTACCTTGCCAGCACTGAGGTTCTAGAGGATGCAGCCAGTTTGGCTGGTATGGGTTGTTTTGCTCAAATGTGAGCTTGGTAAGTAACCAGGAAATTCCAGGGGAAACGGGGGGTTTTGGGGTGTTTTCTTTTTCTCTTTCCTTACACTAGGTCATCTGCGAATATGCTCATCTCAATAGCTTAACACTCGGTGCTCTCTCTCCCTGTTGCTTATTTTCTGGCTTCCCACAGAGCCGCTGTCTTTAACCTGCTGACAGATATCCCTAGGTGCCCCAATAAATATCATAAGAAACAATTAGATCAAACCATTTGAAATTAACTAGGAAAGGAAATAAACTGATAATTAGGTAGACATACAGTTTGAAGAGAACAGTATGACAGACCTAAAGTCAAACAGTCAAAAAGTAGGAATTAGCAGAAGCAGGTTTGTCTGTGCTTCTGTAATTTTGGCTTCTTTATACATCTGATTACAATGCTTTCTTCGATGCATGATCACATGCTTCCTCTTCTCCTCACCCTCCCAGGACCCCAGACTCACTTGGTGCGTGACAGAGACACTGCTCACTTAACGAGCATCTTTTCAGTGTTTTGTTTATGCCTCCTTATTCTATGTCTGGCATTTAGAGACTGTGTCTGATGACCGAGAAGCCATGTGCTGTGAGATGACTCATGCTTTTCTATAGTGCCTGAATGCTTCAAAAGCAGTAGTTTGTCTTTACAAAAGTCCCCAAGACAAGCAAATCTTATCACATCCAGGAGGTTTTACGATTAAAAGAAACAATTATCTTGACTTGAGACAGTACAGTTCTATTTGATAACACCACGTGCAGTTCTGAAAAAACTGAGACATGCAGGAAATCATGTTTTAGAATATGTAGGAGTAAACTGAACTTCATACCTTCAAAGTGTAGCGCTCTCTAACTTCACTTACAGCTGTGAACCAATGAGATTTGTTTTACTGGAGCTGAAGCTTCAGTTCAGACATCCAGAAGTTAACATGCAGCCTTCCCTTGTTTAAAAAAAAAAAAATATTAGTTCAAGTAACTTTTCCAGTTTCAGGTAGAAAATATGTGACAGAGAGAGGAATTCAGTTTAGCCTTTAACCTCAACCCTGACCACACCTTTTTCTCCTGCTGTCCCTTAATCTAACTGCTATACACCTCCCAGTCTCTATGAGGGTTATGGATGCTACCGACAATAATCACTTTTACTTCAGAGCTTTCCTGCATGCTGAATAAGGTATTGCAAAGGAGGAAAATATATGATTGTGAAATTGTGAAGGTGGCTTCCTTATGCATACAACAGGACTGAATTATGGTTACACACTGATGAATGCTGATATTTCCTCATTTGGGAACCTTAACCTTGCAACCAAAAAAAAGAGATGTTCTATGCAACCTGCTTGGTTTTCAAAAAGTGAAATGAAAAAAAGCCTCCATAAGTGCTGCCTTGTAGAGAACTATCTTGAGTTGTTATCACAGTCTTTGCATCCATTAACAGTGATCTTCATCTGTGGTAGACTGATGCTTACAACCAGACCATTGCTAGAGGAAAAATGAGGGAGTGGTAGACGACAGTGAGTCTCTAGCGCAGAGTGACCATATTTCTGGAATGCATTTACTGTACATCCAGTGGGACAATGCTTCTGGCAGGAGAAAGAGATATGTCTTCAGAGAAACAGTAAGAGTGTGGACGCGGCTGCCATTTTTATTTTTCAACACAAAGCCGAGCTTTTCTATTGCTTCTATTCTATGCTGCAATTTCCCTCTTGCTTTCTGGCCTGTTTCCTCACTGAGTCAGCCCAGGTCTGTTTCTCTCCCTGCCAGGTCTTTCAACAGGCTTCTTTTTGCAGTCCACTTGTATATGGGTCAACTCTTCTCCTCTCCTTGACTCTGACAGCTTCTTTATTTCTCTGGGGTTTGTGTGGCTATGTGGAATTTGGTAGTTTCAGGGACAGTTGGGCTTAGTCCTGTGCCTGGGCATGCCCTGTGGAGGTGGAATATTTGATAATCATAGCTGCGAAGAGCCATTGGGTGTATATGAGATGCAGTTACTCTTAGAATTTTAGCAGCACTCCAATCCACTCATAGGATTGGAATATGGCATGCTTCTGATGCAACAACCACTCCCATGTAAAAGTGTAAAGTATGTGGGTGTTAGAAGAAAAGAAGGAAAAAAAGTGTCAGAAGTATGGATATTTGAATAAAACAATATGTTCTTAATTTTATGTTTTGAAAAGACGAAACTCTTCTAGTTGAAATTTTCTAAAAACTAAATTTACCTTAATGCAGCAGACACCCAGAGAAATTTTGGTCCAATATTTAGCAGACCTTTAAAATATGATTTTTTAAACAGATATTGTTATATGGCTTTAATAGGTGAAGCAACCAATAGTAGCTACTAAGCCACCAGCAAATGGAAATATGTTTCTATCTACATAAGACTGACCTGGAACGCAAGCAACAATCCAGTATTATAGGACTGTGTGTTATATTTCCAATATCAGAGCATTAAAACTTATTTATTTAAGGATTTTCTTTCTTCACTAGAAGGCATTTCCCTACACAGCCAGTCTCTCCCTCCTTTCTTCCCCTTTCCCTGCATATAATAACATGTTTTTCTTGATCTACAATATTGAAAGGAAATTGAGCCCTGCCTGGCATCCTTTCAAAAAGACAGAGATGTAGGGAGGATATTTGAGCTATTAGCTAAACCTTGTATATAAAATTTTCCATTCTCTTTTAATAATGCTTTGGCATTTTCTTAGTGCTTTTTATTCTTTGTAAAAACATGACCTAAAAATAATTCATGAAAAACTAAGCTAGATCCTCGAATGGAGGAAGAAAAAGAAAAGATTCTTGCAGGGCTCTGGAACATACAGGCAGAGGAAATGAGCCAGATTTCACTCTCCTTCAGTAGATTTTGTTTCAAAATGGCTGGCAAAGACAAAAAAAAAATCTTGGAACTTCTCCAGATTCCTTAGGATTTTTGTGAGCAGCCAATGTTTCCTTTGAATTGCCTGAAGTAATTTCAAGGGGGAGCTGCACACTCTTACATCAAAAAAAGTCAAATATACAGTAGTGCTCATAGTGCTAGTGCTCTGGTATCTGTTGCACCGTTATTTGTACATACATGTACTCCAGTATTGGAACTCACTGGAAAGATTTTATAGTGTACTCTTTCTCCCCTTCATTTTTCTTTCCCTTCCCTTCTTCTCATACATTTCTCCTTTTTTATGGTCTCTCTCTCTCTTCCACAACTCTTCGCTTCCTCTCTATAACTCATTTTTATTACTCACATTGAACCATAGATTAGGTTGCTGAGTTTCTATGCCATTACTTGCAAGCCAAAAGACTTATGTGGTGACTGACTTACTTTTCATTCAGATACCTAGTATGTGTGCTTGAACCTTCATGATGATAATTAGTCAGAACTTCATGATAAGAACAAGTTTAGGGTCAAAATTCTTTGCTTCTGAATGCACATTTATGTAATCATATTTAATTTGAGATTTGAAGGGCAAATTTAGAAACCTTGGATAATTGCACAGTAACAAACTGTTCAACATTCACTGTACTTTCTCGGTTTCTGCAGATACTGAATCACCTCTGCGACCTTTCTCCATGTCAAGGAGTTGAAAAGAAAGAAACAAACAAACCCAAGAACAAAACCCAATATTTGATATTATACAATCATACAAGATATTGTGCTGTGGTCACTATATGTTCTTTTGTGGTTAATGCTTGTGATTCACCTCATGTAGCAAGGCATCAGTTTATGGTGAACTGCACAGAGACATTGTAGAAAAAGACGTTTCCTCATCCCCAAAAGGTGTATTACACAGTAAGAGACAAAGCGTGACTAAAGCCAGGACAAAAAATCAAGTAATGGTTAAGTTAGTTGTAAGCATGAAGAGTATTATAATTCTATGACTTCATTCAGTAATGAGGCTGTAAATCATAGATATGACAGTGGAAAAAATTTCAGTGTTATTTTTAGATAATGCATGTTCAGTAAGGCAGGATGAATAGTAAGTCGAGGGCTCACATAAAAAGCTGTTGATAATCTGCAAAAATTCTAGAGCAAGGAATGGCAGCAAAATGATTACGGTCTGGAAAGATTGACTTGGGAGGAAAATGTGAGATGATAACTCAGAGGGAATCATGATAACAGTCTGCAAAAGCTGAAGCACGTGAATGCCAAAGAAGGAGAGGAATTTACTGTGATGCAAAGGAAGTACTACAAGAATTAATGAGCTGAAGAATTTGGAGGAAGTATAACTATGAGACTGCAAAATGCTTTAAAGTAGACTTAAAAAAAAAGACAGGACAAATGTCTAAAAAATATAGTGCAGGAACAAGCCTGAACATTGGAACTGGGTAATCTGCTGTTATATCTGAGCCTTATAGACTTCTCTCCGCCACAATGTTTTTCTGCCAGTAACCTCAACACTCGTGTGTAGCCGCTATGTTGCATTTCTGACTGCTATATTACTGATTATGAACTGTGCTATGATAGGCCGTGTAAAGAAGGTAAAGACCTAGTGGGTGACTTACTTCAAATCATCTTCTATCCAATTACCTGGAGAAATCTCTGCAATGATAACGAGACATATGGATTTTAAACTAAGGAACAAGAGAAGAAGGTGGGGAGAGACTTGTATTATTTTGAGGCTTAGGATTTGCTCACCGAGAGCATAAATCAGATAAATAATTATACAACAAAACGCAAAGTAATATGATCACTGGACAGAAAGACAGCAAAGGGAATCATGTAGATGAGAACAGGGAACAGTATAGGTACCGAAGGAACTACACCTCATCTCAGAGACTGGGTGTGGTCAGTGAGAAACCAAATATTTATATACTAATACTGCAGCCTGGTAACACAATGGAGGAAGTTGAGATGGTAGGGGAAGTGAAACTAGACGGGTTTGGGGTAAGAGGAACATGGTGGAATAAGAATCATGACTGGACTGTAGGTACTGAGAGGTATGCCATATACAAAACCAATATTTATACATTTAGCTGGTGTTAAGGCAGATGGATAATGCAACACAACCAGGATATGATCAGACATAAACAAACAAACAAACAAAAATGAAACAAAAAAGAGGTAGCGTGGCTTAAGGAGAATAGGTTTGTATCAAAAGAAAATCTAGTTAAGAATAGTAAAATAAGTTATCGTAGGACAATACTGAAACCTGTATAGATGTTGTCCTGGTTTCAGCTCGGATGGAGTTAACTTTCTTTCTGATGGCTGGGGGGGGTGCTGTGTTTTGGGTTTGGTATGAGAGGAGTGTTGATGGCCCATTGATATTTTGGTTGTTGCTGGGTGGTGCTTGCACCGGGGACTTTTTGGCCTCCCATGCTCTGCCAGGTGCAGGGGGAGCTGGCAGGGCGAGCAGAGCCAGGGTGGTTGACCCAGCTGGCCAATGGGGTATTCTATGCCATGTGACATCATGCTCAGTATAAAAACTGGGGGGGGGGGGGCGGTGAGTTGGGCAGCTGTCATGGTTTGGGACACACGGGGTGTCAGTTGGTGGGTGGTGAGCAGTTGCATTGTGCATTGCCTGCTTTGTATATTCTATTACTGTTGTTATCATTGTTATTATCACTGTTCTACTTTGTTTTATTTCAATTATTAAACTGTTTTTATCTCAACCTGTGAGTTTTCCTACTTGTGCCCTCCCGATTCTCTCCCCCATCCTACTGGAGGAGGGGGATGAGCAAGCGGCTGCGTGGTGTTTAGTTGCTGGCTGGGGTTAAACCACGACAGATGTTTTCAGATTTCTAACGGTGTTAGGAAATACTTCTGGGAATTGCATGACTGTGAGATTTTTAGCTTTCTTGGTAAGAGTTAGAAAAGAAATGCTATTTACAATTATGAGCCTTAGACATTCTCAGATTTTAACATATTTCTTCATGGATTGTTCCCTGAATTAGAAAGGGGAGGTGTTACTTAGCTTGGTTTGGATGCGTAATAAAACATGATACAAAGATGATATAGAAAAGTTGGCAACAGAAAATACTTGTGACTTGAATGATGGCAGCTTGATCCACTATAAATTGAGGGAAGGATAACCAAAAGCAGATCTGTGAATAAGGCCTTCAGTTTCGAGAGAGAAAAACGAATAATTTTCTTGTATAAAGGATGGGGATTAGTTAGTCAAGTTACTTCAGCAGGAAAGCTGAGAAGTTTGCATGTAGGCAGTACTGACGCTTAATTAAAATATAGTGGAACCATCAGGAATTCTTCTCTCATGCAAGGGAAAACTTATTCAAGGCACTCTGTGCCTAAATAGATAATAGGTACCTCCATAGTGATATTACCATAAGGAGAGAGCTGGGAATGAATGGAAAACGGTCTGCTTACCAAAAATACCCCATGTCTTGGACATGAAGTATACGGCTACAGTAAGAATCAAGAGAAACCTAGTTCAGACAGACCTTGTTAAGAACATAAAAAATAGATTTCAAGAGGTCCTTTAGCCATATAAACTGAAAAGCTTATAAGGAAAAATGTTCAATACAGTGAGGATGTGATCCGGAGAAAAGATACTTATCTATTATGATTCAAAACCTAAATCAGTGTCAACCTCTCTCCCAGGTTTCCAAGTTAGCTAGCATGCAAAAATTTGCGGGGCCAAGTTGCATCTATTTGTTATACAATGCTCAGATTAGTGTTGAAGAAAATCAAATGTTTTATCAAGACTTCCAGAGGATGGGATATATCTGCATATCTATAGGTGCATTAGTTCAACCTGAAAGAGAAGGAAGACTTCAGAGCAAATTTGAAGGACAGGATTACCCAGATTGAAACAAGGATGCATTCAAACAATGATTTTGCAAACAGAAGGTTGTGCCACTCAAATCTTTTATCTCTTTCTCCAGAAAATGAGGGGATCATTTGGCACTGTGGAAAATCTTATTTATTTAAATTAAATGCATCATATATAGGGCCACATCAGAAATTATCGATTAAGAAGGGAATGAGTGCAAGAATTGTGAAGTGAAGTGGAGAAAGAGTTGGTAAATGAGAAGAGAGGTAACGAAGACTCTTAGGAGTGGAGGGTTGGACTGATGATGTCAAAGATGATGATCCATTGTCAACACATGGTAGAACTGGATCATCACACAGGAAGGTTTGAATGCATTGAGGACTGGAGTAATAGAAATGAGATGAAATTCAGCAGTACAGTAGAGAAAAGCACTTAATGGAGAGACTAGTCACTACACTATTCTGAAATGGGACTACCACAGGGGTAGGAAGCTTAGGAAGGAGGTGAATTTGGGTAAGGGAATGGACAACTATCAGTTGCCAACAAGATATACATCCATGGGAAAAGACAAATGTCCTGAAAGCTATCAGTCAAAGCATTTCTAGTAGAGGTAGGAGATATGCTAACAACTGACTGAAGCTGGAAGAGCTGCAAGGAAGGGCAAATAGGATGATTAAGGGAACGAAGACACTCAGGAGAAATTTTCATTCTTTCGCTTAGAAAGGCAAGTGGAAAAGGTGATATTGCTCTCTGCACATGAACAAGGAGGATAACCACTACCAGGAGACAACATCTTAAACCAACGCATACAAGATCAAACAGATAGAGGTGCTGTGACTGTATGGAGTCTGAAAATGAGAGCAAGAAGGCTCTGGAGGAGCCCTCCATTAGAGATAGTCCATAGTATTCATGGGACTTTTAAGATAGAGATCAGAATAACATGAAGTCACTTTTGTGACTAGGTGACTGTTTGAACAGGGAATTGCTTTGGGTGAGCTTGGAAAATCTTTCCAAACTTACAGTCTAAATGTGTATTCAATCTTCGTGAACAGTTAGTCCCTGGTCCCTCTCTCCAGTTCCCTTAATCTACAGTGCAGGAACTATTTAGCTCTTCCATATAAACACACTTCTCAGTAAATGTTTCCCAAGACACATCTTTCTGAACACAGCAGTGAACTTAATCACAAGTTGAGTGGGTTAAGTCGCATTTCCAGTAGTAGCCAAGGAGAAAAAACTGCTCTTTTGTCACCTCTACCACTTCTATGGAAGAGCCTGCAGGTAAAAAAAACCTTCCATTTTTTACTTTATTTAGGAGGTAAGATTAAAAGGTTAAAATGGCATGTCATCATTGTAGATGGTATAAACCACCAAAATACTGGCTCCTCAGAGAACTGCTGGCCTGCTGTGTCTGAGGAACTGCACAGATGAAAGTTTGAGAAATGGGAGGTGACACAAAAATGTCATCCTTCTGAGCTTCTTTAATTACAAGCAAAAAATGTCCATCCTCAGACATTTACTAGGTATTTAATTTTATAGTACTCTACTGTTGCTCACCTCCTTCTCCCCCCATCTACCAGCTGGAAATATTGTTTTACTCCTGCAGGAAGTCAATATGTGGCACAAGAAGTCACCGTGTGGCACCCATCATAAATTGCACAGATGATGAAATGGCTGACTTTTCAACACCAACATAGCTGTTCTGAGCGGCTGAAGTACGCAGAAATTCTACTCTAAACACTTCACAAACCAAACTCTCTATCACCTCTTTGATGTACTTATCTTGCCTAGTGTAGGTATGTACATTATCACTTGGACACAGTTTGCCAGTCTTAGTGTCTGAGTTAATGGCCTGTCTGGAGTGGCTAAGTCTGCCTGGAATTTTGATGTGTAAATAGCGTATACAAAGATGCATCATACAGAAAATATTAAAATATATATATACACTGTTGCTCTAAGAAAGTAACTTCTGTTCATTATTGCCCTGCAGTTCACTTAAGAAAAATCTTGCAGGAGATTCCAGATTATCAGTGTATTACATTGTCAGAAAGGGGACATGCATTATTAGCCACAGTTGAGTTTTGCTATGGGGGATGCTGAATAGGGGAGAGGACTGTGTGTGACACAAAATGAGAAAGTGGTATGATTGCAAAGTACTACCTAATCCCTTCAGTGTAGGAAAATATAATCAAAGGGAAACAATCTAGGATGGTTGTGAGGAGGCCTGAAATAAGCAGTATAGATAAACAGGAGGGAGTACAGAACACTGTACTCAGGCTCACCTGCTCTGATATTTCACTTAATGTATCCTAGTACAGGGAGAGATTGTTCCAATTCCCTGCTGATGTCTTCAGCTCAGTGTTCAAACCCCAGGTTAGAAATAAATAAAAAAAAAAAAAATAAAGAGGAAGTAGCTTCACTGTCACAAGGCGTTGTACTTCCGCAAAAGTAACAACAGAATATATCTTGCAAGAAGTTTTGCAGTTTCGCTTTTTGATCATTTCATAAAGATTATGAATTGCCACAAAACTTGCTTTTTCTCTGTGAAAGTGAAAACCCTGAGATTCCTCAGGTTTCAGTGTAATAAATTTCACACAGGAGGAGTAATTAAATTCATATGTTTGAAAATAGAAAAGCTGTGTCAAAAATTCAATCATTTTTCATGTAGCTACTGAAAATTTTCTGGAAAATGCTGGAGACTATTCACAAAAACCTTTTTAGAGGTTTTGAATGATAAATCTAAGCCATCAACTTTCCTCCCATGGGAAACTTTCCCATAGGAAACATGCTAGTATCAGCTAAAATAATATAATTCTTGTCTGGAAGGAACATATCCAGGTCAACATGTAAAGTCCAGAAAGTACTTTTTTACATGTTATTTTGCTTTGGTAGATACAAAGTCCTATGCAAGGGTATTCCTAGGGGAATGGTGATGAATAAACTTGAGTGGAAGAAGTAAAAGTAGTAGTTCAGGCAGCGACAAAAAACAGTCTTTCCATTTTTTTATCTCTGATTACCATTCTAGTAAGTAGTCTAGTGGTAGGACCAGATGGTGATTCGATAGAGGTGTGGCAACAAATTGAGGAATGGAAAATGAAGTGCTTGCAGATGTATGCATCTGATTCTCTCAGATTCTTCTAAGTGGAGAAGATTTGATGCAGTAAGAAAAAAATCCAGTCTGTTCATTTTATATTACTCTTCATTAAAAATTTCAGTTCCTTTTCTGGAAAACCTGCTCAACTCAGTTGCTTTTAATACTTATGCAAGTTGATTTCATCGAGAACAAGCAGTTGGACTGTATTGAGTGAGAGGGAAGCAAAAATAAATTAAATGTTCTTCTTGTGAACATACAGGTTGCTACAATGGGAATTTCAGTGGGTTTATATTTATAAATAGTGCCTAAACTCCTTGCATGAATCTGCATAGCAGGAGGATTTGATCATACTTACAGCTGCTGCATTCAGACAAGAAAATGTTTGTTGGCTTTGTTTTAAAAGTGATTGCTTTAGTTCTCTGTAGTACAAGTAAAAAGTTGTGTTTTCAAATTGACCTTCAGTCACTTTCTTAGGTCCAGGAGAAAAGCTGATGGAATTTTTTATTATATATTTTTGATAGAACTTACCCGTATCCTTTCTGGCCTATTTATGTCACATGGACCTGTTTCTAAACCCAGGTTTAAACTTGCCTTGCTTAAATGCTATCTGATCACTGATTATGTCTGTGTACCTTTGGACTGCTCCATGGACAGTGCCCATTCTTCAGGTCATTCGACCTAGGACAATCAGGCACAATCCACATTTGGGCTCATCTCTGACTTTGTATCCTACAAGCCTTTGCACTTTCAGTCCTTTTAGAAACCTGGATGAGGTTGGAAGAGACCTCTTGAGATCATCTAGTCCAACCCTCTTGCTCAAGCAGGGTCAGCTAAAGCAGGTTGTCCAGTTGGGTTTTGAAGACCTCTCCCTCTAATCTACTGTTGAGCCTGAGGCATTTTAACATTTTTAAAGATACTTCAAGTAACCATTATTCTTTACAAGAAACCGAAGATTACTATAGGGCCACTTTGTTGCCCACCTTATCTTTGCTCTCCTAACATGTCTCTGATGGTGTGTATTGCATATAGAGAGATATGGCATAAAAAGCTAGGCACAAGGGTTGACGTATTAACACTTGAGAAGGGAGCCAGTGAGGGGGAGCAAGGCATGTCTTGATCTTAACTCACAATGCCTATTGGAACAGAGTTGTCTATTGGTCAGAAACCTAATTGTCCTACACGGAAAGACATCCCAAAAGTGATGGAGTGTAAGTGAAGTGTGGAAGTCAAAGGCAACAGAATCCTTGAAGGAAACTGGCAGTGTAGATATCCCCAAAATACAGCAGAAGAGACTGAGTAAAACGTAAAAGCTAGTGCTCTCAAGCTATGTCTGTGCCCATGGGATGGACTGTGTCTGCAAAGAGCTGGGCTTAAGCCTGAGCTACTCCAGTCAGTGTTGGTAGGCTGGGGGCCCCTGAAGGGGTGTCTCATGCTCTCGTACATGCTGTGTGTGCTTCATGGGGGTGCTGAGAGGAGCAAATGGAAAACGAAGTGCTGACCAGAAAAAGCATTTCCTCAGGATGCAACACCTGGGTTCCTCCACCCCCACGCCTGATGCGCTAGAAACCAAGAGCTCTTCTCTGTGCTTGTACATCTCAACTGCACTCTCCCCATTCAGCAGGAGAAGGAGATAAATCAGGGTCCTGCTCAGGGAAACAGGGGAACTTGCTGCTGAAACAGGTCCCCATACCAGCACAGTGCAACTCCAGACTGCACTACTTTGGTCTATTTAATAATATACAGGTGGCATGATGGACCGTACGCAGCACTGCTCAACCATGCAGCTCGGTCTGCAGTGTGCAGTGGTGGAGATGGATCTTTTCTTGCCCATGCAGCTGATAGCGTGGAGTCCTGCTGACTCCTTCGAAGATGCAAGTCTTGGTGTGGCTGCCCTGCTTGGGAGGCAGGTGGAATAACTCAAAAGATTCAGCAATGGATTTGAGCCAGAAGTGAGAGTGGTTTCTAGTTTCCAGAGTATGTTCCTGCATAGATGTTAAAGGAGAGCTTTCAGGCAACTTCTAGTCTTGCTCTGTACCCAATTTTTAATATAATTTATCTGAAGGAGTTTTGCATGAAAACTTTGCTTTTTGGTAATTGCAATAGTTTTTAAAAGAACATTTTGGGATACGACTGAATACTATTTGGAATACTATTAATTGGAATCCAAAGCATATCTGAATATTGGACGTTTCCCTACTAGTCTAACAGATTTGGTAAACAATTATTACATGCTAACAGTTCAGCACTTAACCTTCTGTTGTTTCTGGGTGGGTTTTTGGACAGAGGGGAAAATTTTTTGGTTTTAATGCGACTGTGGCAAAGAACTGCTGATCTGTTGCCAGAATATTACAGTGTGTTCCTCTTTGGGGTACTCATTCTTTAGGTTATACAGCTTATTATATTTTTGGATAAACAATTCATAGTTGCAGAAGTGCACAAGCACAGCCATTAAAATCTGGCTAATATGGGCCAATTTAAGTGTGAGACTAAAACAGCTTGTGGTTACAGAAGATAACATAGATTGTACTGTACAAATGAAAGTGCAGCATAAAGATTTATTTTTCCTTTGTCAGCTTGTTAGTAATCTAATATCATTTAATCAGACCTGATAGAAACTGTAACATTTTTCACTAGTTATTTCTAACTAGGAAAAACTTCTGCAGTATTTCTCTGTTCCTGAACTAAACAGGAAAATACAGTTTGAAGATGTAGTGTTGTCTAGGTAGCACATGGGAGGCAAGAGATGTGGTGAATGGGATATTTAGCATAAGTATTATGGTCCCAAACTACTGAAGGTCAAAATCATGTATTACTTTCTTCCTTGGCACAGCACTTCATGCAGTGAACAGCTCTTTCATGCATTCGAGGAGTGAAAACAGAAAGACTACTGAGAGAATGCTGAAGCATTCTCTGTCTTCATTTGGATCATTGTCTGCCATTATTTAAATCTCAGCTGCATCTTTGTACCCCTACTAGTGCTCCATGCAAAAGGGACTTGTTAGTTCTCAGGATGGGAAAGACTGCAGTGATATAGTTCTGACCACTACATATCTACTGCATTTCTACATGGAAATCTGGGAGAAAGTCATTGCTGTTCAGGTGTCTCAGTATTGTTCTGCCTGCTGTAAGCATTTGTAAGTTGCTGCTAAGCATCTGAATCAGATAGAAACATGAATTCTAGAGCTGCTTTGGTGTAGAGGCATGAGAGGCGTGATAGGAACTAAACCCCAAATTTTCAAGAATCAAGGATTATTGACCTTTTCATCTGTTAGCTCTAAAAAGCATTTGGTTGCTATGGCAAGGTAGATTCTTCAGAGGAAACCTCATGGGGTTTTTTCCTCCCTAGCTTGGCTTTCTTTATAGTGGAAGCAAATGGCCTTTACGTAATTTAACTTCCTTTTGCTTGGTTCTTTCTGTCCAGCCTTACAAACCACAGAAGTCTTCAGCTGAACAAATGGGAAGTCCAAGATCTGAGAGCTCTTTGTTCAAGATAAGAGAGTTCTTTGTGAGATCACATTAAACATAAATACACAGTGTAAAACAAACCATCTGAATTATCTCCTCAAACGCATAACATATTAAGTTTGACATTTCTTGCAAGAAATTTTTAGTGGATTGAACAATTGAAGAGAACAAATAAGAAAAGGGGAAGGAAAGGGAGGGGAACTGAAACATAAAAATCAGTCAAAGAGGAAAAGTTTTAGTTAAATAATCTCTGTTGCAGCTGAATAGATGAATTATATGAATGAAGTGGTTTGCTTTAATAGCTGGCGGGAAAAAGTTGATCTGCATTACTTTCCCATAAACAGTATTTAAGGACAATTTAATTGAGAACTTGCTGAAGGCCTGGAAGCATAAAAAAAAGCCAGAAATAGTTTGAAAATGTTTTTAGTCTAGAATATCACAATGTTTTAATAAAATGCCAGTGCTGATTTTCAAACTGATTTCTCAATCCTTTTGATAAAATTTGAATACAGTCTTTGCTTACCTTTTTCCGTTGGCTTTTAGAGTGAAAGAATCTTCTATGTCTTCCATGGATATGCACTGAGTTTTCTGGGAGAGAGCTGGGTCTTCCAGCTCTTTTTATATTAGCAGCTGGTAATGAGTTTTGACAATAGCAGGAAGAGCATAAAAGCATATAGAGTTGAGAATCTGTAGGAATTACTTCAGCAAAAGTTCGGAACACAAAGGAGAAAATGAACAGAAGAGATTTCACACTTAGATGCAGCACACGCATGTTTATTGGATACATGGGTATTCTAAGTGAAATTGTACATCTTCAGTCAGTGTTACACCAGAAAATTAAACAAAATCTGACTAATTGAGAGATCAGAAAAAAGTATCTGTAAAAAGGGAATCATTAGTACATGGAAAAGTTTTTAGATGAGTCTCTGTTTTCTTGGCTCACTTGTTATTTAATGTCTTCCTCTTTAATGGGTAGGAGAATATGAAGTTATTTCCAATAATGTTTATGTAAAACATGGTACATTAAAAAAATGGTCAGACAGATCAGTTATACACAGCAGTCTAGTTCACATGGTTGGCCTGTACCTTGTATTTTAGTACAGCTGCATGTAGTATTTCACAACTGTGAGCAGAGAACAGTTTACTAGGCAGGAAACTGAATCCCACAAAGAGCAAACAGCAATGTGCATTTCTTTTTTTACGATTGATAACTAACTGGAAATAAGATTCTGGTACACACAAGGTATTATTTGTGTCTTAGACCACACCTACATCTGAACTATTCTTCTCTTTTCTGTTTTTGCTCCTATTGATTTGATAATAGCATCTTCTAAACCAAAAATTTACACAGTGACATTTGTTTTCTGTTTCTTCCTTCCAAATGTAAATATTTTCATTTTTTCCCATCCTATTTCAACCAGTACGTTGTTCCAGACTGTTTCATTTTGCTCAATGTCTTGCTCAGTTAAGTATTATCTTTGCTTCCAAGACAAAATCAGCACTTTGTTAGAAATGAGTCCATAACGTTTCACTATTGGGGCTGAACCATTAAAATTGTTTTTCCCTGATGGCTTGCACAGAAGCAAGACCAAAAGCTTCGTAGCTTTTGAAGACTATCTACTACTAATTGTTGTAGACTCTTGATGCACTGTTTGACAGTCCAGGTGGGATTAAGCTGACTTCTATACCACGTAATATTTTCTCTGGTAATTACAACAGAAAAGAAAAACTGAAAATGCTGAGTGGGCTAGGTCAATGTGAGGATCCCTCTATCCTAACTACAAAATAGGAAAATATTATTTTCAGAGACATGTTCAGGGCTAAATTCAAGAGTCCTGGCAAACCGCTTGGAATCTCCATTTGTAACTTATTTTGCCTACTGGAAGGCATTGTCAAGCTTACACTCACCAGCTGCTGCACTTTATACTATAACTACTACAGTAGTGAAATATGATCTAGTTGAGTACATCAGACACCGAGTTAGACATTCTGAACCTCCAGTGAAAGGAGTCTACATCTCTTCATTGCTGCAAAGTTACCAGCTGTTTTCTTCCAAAACTTGTGCAATAAATATCCAGTGTGATGGAAAAGTCCATTATTATACTATTATAAAAATAATGGCTAAAAAGGCTGTGTATATGTTCCAAAGTTAGATGTTGGGGGCCACCCAGCTGGAAAACAGCTTGGCAGAAAAGTACCTGGAGGCCCTGGTGGACACCAAGTTGAACATGAGCCAGCAATGTGCCCTTGCCGCAAAGAAGGCTAATGGTATCGTGGGCTGCATCAGGCAAAGTATTGCCAGTAGGTTGAAGGAGGTGATCCTTCACCTCTGCTCAGCACTGGTGAGGCCACACCTGGAGTACTGTGTCCAGTTCTGGGCTCCCCAGTATGAGAGACATGCATAGACTGGAGAGAGTACAATGAAGGGCCACTAAGATGATGAAGGGACTGGAGCATCTCTCCTATGAGGAAAGGCTGAGAGAGCTGGGACTGTTTAACCCAGAGAAGAGAAGGCTCAGGGGAGATCTTATAAATTTAAATACCTGAAGGGAGGAATTAACAAAGACAGAGGCAGGCTCTTTTCACTGGTGCTCAGTAACAGGACCAGAGGCAACGGGCACAAACTGAAACACAGGAAGATCCTTCCGGATGTCAGGAAACACTTTTTTGCTGTGAGGGTGACCAAGCACTTGCACAGGTTGCCCAGGGAGGTTGTGGAGTCTCCATCCTCAGGGATATTTAAAATCTGCCTGCACATGATCCTGCACAACTGGCTTTAGGTGGCCATGCTTGAGCAGTGGGTTTGGACCAGATACTTCCAGAGGTCCCTTCCAACCTCAGTCATTGTGTGATTCTGTGATTTAGTTTGGAGACTGATGGGAGTTCAGTCATGACAGTATAGATTGAAAGAAATGGCTAAAAAACTTACCTGAACCTTTACCCAGCCTCCTGGCATTACTGCCATGGCCAAGCTATTTCAGTAGGCATAGGACTACTGAACCCTAGGGCTCGTGTACATCCATCCTAATGAGGCTCTTATAGGTGGACCTCTCACAATGCATCTTTATTTCTTTATTTGCTTTCTCTGTTTTCTTCTTCAGGTCAAGTGGTCTTCAACAAACTCTTCTTTTCACTGCTTTCAATTTCACTCTATTCACTCAAGCCGGTTAAACAGAGGCCTCGATATGAGTTTATTCCCTCATGTAACTTGGTGAAAGTAACTAAGGGTGTTGATGTGTGCTTTTTTCATCCTGTGCTCCCAGAAGCAAGGGATTGACATTGTGTACGTCAATTAAACTGACTGATCTTTTAGTAAGGCTCAGTAATATACAATAATCTCCCATCACTGCTTATTTTCAAAGGCTTTCCTCCTCGGGCTCATCTGAGAGGCCACAATGCCTTGCTTTCTTCCATCCTCACTGCTGTTGTTGGTGATATCATCAGTGTGAATTTCAATTAAACTCATACCGAGTGTCACACTCGGTGTGTGCATAAAATATGTATTGCATTAACAGAGCCTGTGACCAAAAATACAAGATTGCTGTCCATTTTGTATGTAAAATGAAGAATCTGTAACTGTATGATAGATAACAACTTCTAAGTATTGGACATCAGAAGTTGTTCTAGGAGAAAAAAACCAACTTTGCTTTTCACAGTTGCTTCTGCTTATTTGCTTTTTTGCATTTTACTTAGTGAAGAATCAAAATACCCTGGATTCTTTTTTGCATTTACTGTATTTAAGCCAATTTCATTTTTAGTCAGTTCTACAATGTTTTCTTTGTAAACATCAGAAGAGGCTGTTTAATTGCTTTTACAAAAGAGTTTTCTTCTTGTCATGTGAAAAGGCAATTACAGCAGCTGCTCTTAATGGTCTTCGTTTCATGCAAAATTATTCCCTTGCCCCAGTATTTAATTCAGTGGCAATTAAAGTTGAACAAATTTTGTAAGCTAATATAATATGTTTTTGCAGACCAACAGATATACTTAATATATGTAACAGATATATTTAATCAGCATCTATATATCAAGACCAAGGAGCAATACATCATGCATCCAGTTTCCAGCAAGTGATGTGAAAATAAATAAGGTAGCATGAATTACTTTGAAGAAGAAATATAGAAACCATGAAATCAAGCATGCAAGTAGAGATTATTTTCCTCCATATTATTTTTAAGTTCAAATAGATAGAGCCTAATACTCCTTTGAGATCTGCTGCTAGAATGACTAAAGAAGACCTTATGCATTATCTCTTGTTTTATTATTGCTAAGATGTTCTCTAAAATTACTTCAGTTCACCTTACTGAAAGCAAAGATGATGCAATTACTGCAGTTGATTAAAGTTCTAACTTTAATAATTTTCTGGGAAAATGAATGTGCCAGTGTCATGCACAAGTATTATTTAGCCAAATACAAGAGTGCTAAACTAACATAATAGAAAAGCAAAAACATAGCCATATAGACTATGAGAGCTACTTTGAGGCAGTAATTCTGCTGCTCCTGCCCTTCTGGGTAACATCAGTATCTTGTGAAGAAAACCATATGAAGCTTTGATTCTGGGATTCAAGAGCCCAGATGGATGTATATATTAAAAAGCAGTTGTTCTGGATGGCAACGACTTTACTTCCGAAATCACCAAAGTGTGATGGAATTCGTGTAAGCATCAGATTTCCCTGTGAAACCTGCTTATTCTGGACTTAAGCAAGTTTTTGTGAACTTGTTTGTTGTTCTTCATGAAATGAATATAAAAAAGGTTACCAAGGGCATCAGTGGACAACATATTGAATTTTTGAATCATTACTGACTTTTACTATTTAGAAAAATTACTAGCTAACTCCAAGGACATCTTACCGTGGAAGTACCAGGTTTGTTCCTGAAACTATTTTCTAAATAATGGTTGCATTCTTGGTCACTGAAATAATTTAGGGCTTTACTTAATGTAGGCTGGCAGGAAAAGTGCATAAAGATTATCAAAGTGGTCCTGCATTAGTATTTTTATAGATAGTATTGTCTGTTTATAAACCCCTGATCTTCTCTGTCCCTGTACAAATATTTTTCTTTATTACCATGGAGGTCATTATGCATAAACCATGCAAAATTCCTATGAGCACTCCAGTGCATCTTCAAATCCTCTCAGCAAAGTAGTGTATCTATTTAAGCTCATTTTTCAACTGTACACATCTGCATATGTCCAAAGCAATGTGGCTTAAATATACAAATTAGTCTTTTGGTCCCAGCAAAGAAAAATATTTTCAATATTCTGTCTTACCCACTGCTTTGCTGGGCTCTATTATTATTGTCATTCCCTTTGTGAGTGATTGTATAGGAAAAGCCTCATTGTTAGAAATTTTTTCTCACATGCTGTAAAATTCTGGTCACTATATGCACTCCCTCTCAAGCCAATGGGACCACATATATCAGTATAGAGCACAAGATCATTTATTTGCTCCTCTTTAAAAGTGCTGTTGTAAGAGAGAACTGTGAAGGATTTTTGCAACACTGACCTATCTAGTTATTTCTAATTGCATTGGAATATAAATAACTTTCTCTGGCCAACATAGTAAGAGAGAACTGATGAATAAATATTTTAACTTCATCTCTTCAAATGAGAAAATCCATTTTGGATGAATTGTTTTGTTTGCATTGCACAGATGAATATCCAGTCTGACCCTTTGAAGGAGAAACTATTAGGCTCAACACAAACATTTCTGAGCTGATTAGCACTGCTTCACTATCTTGATTAATCTAATAATTTCTTCTATTAAGATACCAATATGCATAAATGAGAACATAAATGTAAACATATATTCTTATAAACATGCAATCAATTCAATTTCTAAGTCAGAATTGCAAAGTTCTTTAAAATAGAGTTCTAACCTGAGAGCCGGGAAGGATGATAACCACTTTGCTTAAGTTGCTGAGAGAGATAGTTTATGCTCAGGTTTTGTGTTTTAGGCCAGAAGGATTGGTAAGAAATCAAATAAAAAGAAAGGAAAGAACATCATATGCAATGGAAGAGGAAATTCTTTAATCCTAGTTGTGATCTCACTGGTGGTGGAAAAACTGACAGTCAGTGCTACTTCGGGAGCACACGTCTTACATTCTGCTAAGAGTGTGGGGAAAAAAATGTCACCAGCATCAGTAACTCCCTCTCTGCCCATGTATTCTACACAAATACAGTAAATGTTTATGGTCTGAAGTGCAGTGAGAAAGTATAGTGGTGAAAAAATTCTCTTTCTAAAAATGATTTTCAACATGGTGATAGAGAAGGAATTCAATCTCATATCATACTATGCTATGATATTTACAGGAGTCAGGAGTCATAAAGATATACTCTTATGTTTATCTTTAAAGAAAAGTGAGGGCATGTAAGAACATTCTTAGTTTTAATTTTTATTTAATCAAGAAGATAAAAGGACAAGAGACTGGGCAGAAACTTTCTGTGAACTAATATGTTAATTCAACTTCTTTTTTGTTCTCTTTTGACATAATTGTCATTAGTCCAATGAATAAAACAGAATAAAAAGAAATTGTTCCTTTGTTGAATGAGTGGAAGTGCAGGTGAACACTTCTTGTACTAGGTGGTATTACAAAAGACAGTAAAGAGTTGTGTTTCAGAGATTCTTTAGCAGGTAAACAATTTTCTTTCACTTTGGGAATTTCTTTTTGTCTTGAGCACTTTTGCTGGAACAAAATGTGCAGTCATCAATAGTTTCTGAGCAGCAGTTAGGAATAATTGAAGGTGCCTGGAGTGTGAAATAGGCACTTGATGAGCCAGTATCATGAGCCATTGATGACTGTACAGTGACAAAGGAACTTGCATTCAAGAGGGAATGTGATAGAACATGTCTCTGTATCCAGTACCTTCAACCACGTGCTATCAGTCATTACAGATATCCTGAGAATTACCACATGCTGAAGCTAGGCTGCTTACTGTGTGAAAACACCAAAGAATATGGGTAGCTCATTGTCAAATGCACCTTCTATTTAAAATTTTAAAGAATCTTTCAAAGAGAACTTATATGGACTCAATTTTTTGCCTATCATCCTGCCAGAGAAAAATTGGTTTAACAAGAGTTTTGTAAAACCTAATAAAAGACTGAAAAAATGTGAAACACCTACTTTTTAATTTTAGGTAAGAATGTTGGGTACTTTTTGTGATGGAAGAGGTGAGATTACTCGTAGCAGGGGGGAAATGGGGCCTTTTGGGGACTGCAGAAAGGGGAATTTCAAATATTAAAATAATGAGATGTCAGAAGTTTCTTCAGTGAGTGGTTAAGAGGAGACACTGCACAAGGTTGCCGTTCTTAGATCTTGCACAAAAGGAAAAAAAAACCCAAACACGTGCTTCTGTTGTAGTTAGTATCGTTACTGTAGCATTATAGATTCTAGCGAGACAGAGACAAGACCTTACGATACCTGAATCCCTTTCACAAATTCAACTCTTACTTCCTGGTGGGCTGGTAGGTACATGTATCTTTTGAAACGTGCGCCTGAAATCACATTTTAAGTTGGCTTTCCTTATTTACAGTTTCTTTTCCGGTTTTCTTTAACTGCCAGTTTACTCCCTCCCAGCACAGTTCCCCATCTCTTTGTTGCTACAGTCTATCTGATATTTCCTAAGCAAAACAGGGTGTTCTCCATGCCTCCCACAGTGCTACACACTCAGTCTCTGACTGCAGGAAAATGCAATAATGTGGTGTTACAGAGGAAAACTTATTTTGCTGTATTCTGAGTCATTGGCAGAAATAAAGATGTTATTGTTATAATTACTTGACTACACTTTTGAGCTATACAGATCTGAAATGAGCTGAGAGCATGAACTTTTCATTCCATTTACGAGATGTCAGGAATCAAAGAACATTTTAATGATTTGGTCAAATAACTCTACATTTAAAAACATACTGCAGGTCCCCTAAGGATAATGTAGAATTATACAAAGCAATTGCAATACACATTAAATACAATAAAACCTTTCATTTTTTCATGCCCTAAACATGTAGGATTGATGTTTCTTTGCTTGGTCTTCCTTGTAATGAACGTTCATGTCTTTCCTAGATTTGTTTGGAAAAAAAATGGAAGATGATCCCGCAAAATATCAAAGAAATTTTGTTTTAATTCATAATATCCTATCTTACATATCAGTCTTCCATATCTTATTACTTAAAAGTGTGATTTGCCTGGGCAAAATTTAGATTACAGAGTTCAGGAAAAAAAACACAGAAAACTTGTTTTGCCATCGCCTCACATCCTAAGTAGCCAATTTGGGGGATTTAAAGCAGTGTACAGTAATAAGCACGTACAATGGCAGCAGCTCAAATTAATTTTGCCTGGTTATAAGTAACAGAAACAGAAGAAAGTTGGTGTATAATAATGTCTCTGTGGTAATCAGTGATCAGCTAGCAACACAAGCTCTCTCATTCAGCAAAATACCTAAACTAAAAAAAAATTTAAGCCCAAGAATAGTCCCACTGAAACCAGTCAGAATCACTGACATAATTTTCAAGGAATGTACTTTTTTAGATTAGATCCAGTAAATCACTTGAATACCTAATAATTGGGTGTGTCAGCCTTATGGCTCCCCAGATAGAAGCCAGAACCTCACCCAGAGCTCCCTATAGAGTGGACAACCCAAGTCAAGTATCTCTAAATGGGATCTATAAAGGGCATTTCCTATAGCTGTGGCAGGAAATGTTGAGAGGAATAGGGATATTTCTAAAATCTCACATTCCTCTGAGGTTTAGGTATATTTCCCAGTTTTCTAAGGAAATATTTCCATTCACACAGCATTACAGCTCTGAACAACTGTAGGTATCTAGTATCAAAAGTATATAGGTAGCTACCTATGTAAAGCAGTAACTGAAAGAAGAAATTCCTACTCTCCCACACCAAAGAGAGAGAAAACTGGGTTGTTCTTTTTAAAATATGGTCAGTAGTAGCAGTAGTGACTTTGTATTGGAATTTCCCTTGTCTTTAAACAGCTGATCAGTTTTAGTACCCACCCTATTTAAACCTAATCAGGATTAAGGATCTCAAGGAAATCACAAAACTCAGAACCATGTTATCGCAGAGAGATACTGAGAAGTGGTTCCTTAATTTGGGTTAATGCCATAGCTGAATTCTGCTGAAGTCCTTCAGGAATCCTCTTTTCACGTATTCTTGTAGTTTTGTTCTTTAAATATGTGGTGGGTGATTAATAAATTTTCTTGTTTTACACACACACACACATAATATTATAAATATATATATACACAAGTGTCTTTGGATGACTACATGCTACTGTGGAGGTTTCAGCCTTCATTTGCATGTCAAAATGAAAATAGATACAAAGAAGCCTGATATCACAACTATATTTTTTTCCTTCTTTTTAAAAGCATACTTAAGAGAACCTAATGTGATGGACATTTACAACCAACTCAGAAATTATATTTCTGCTACAGTTCCTTTCCTTTAAAAAAAATGTCTCCACAAAAGCTAACACCATTAATAGTTGCATGGGAATCCAAATAGCAGATCAACTGTGCAGAAATACAGAGGAATATTTAAGTCAAGCAATCCTTGAATGCCGGTTTGGTACTTTCTATAATCTACTAGCTTAGCTGAGACCTTTATTTTCCTTAAGAGAATGTCGAGGATTTCTGCAAGTTTAAAATAAATTGTAGCTAAAAAAAAACCCAAACAAAAACAAAAAAAACAACCAACCAAACAAACAAAAAACCCAACCAGTGTAACAAACTGTGTAACTGTGTTTCCTTTTAATTAAGTTCTGCAGCTTTTCATCTGATGTGCAATTTCTTGACTATAATAGAGAGAGTTCATTGCCAAATACTTGGCATGGTTATTTATGTCTTTCCTTCACTTGTCATGTAGTCACATGCAGAGGAAAGAAATTATTGGATTTTGAGTGAATTTTGAGAAAAATGTGTTTGTTCATTTGGAAACCGGAGTTTATTTATAAACCCCACAGATGGTTTCTGATTCCATTTCAAAAGCTTTTGAAAATAATTAAACAAATGTGTTTGATGCTGAATTAAAAAATAAATTTAAGAAGTGAATTTCTGTTTATCCAGAATGAGTGTGAGTAGGTGATGATTACGTGCAAATGATTACTGATTGAGACAACGTGGTCTTAATTGCTGGGTGGAAATTAATTCTCTGTCCATATCATAGCTCATGTGTCCTTTCTCAAGCTTGTGTCTGACTTGAGATTGTGGTTTAAAGCAGGTTTCTGAATTCTCTCCAGGCCCACCTTTTCTCTGCTCTTTGCACTTCTTTCCACCCCAATTATTCACAGATGCAAATTCTGGTGTGTCTTTGATTTAACAGAGAAGGCAAGCTGAGGTTTATAGAAATTCTTGAGATTTAGGAGTTTCTTTTCCCCTCTAAAATCTGTTGGGTTTTAGGGTATACATAGGGAGAAAAGTCAACATAGTATTTGGCCTAGTGAGCATATTGGTTTACTGGAAATAGTCCTACATTTGTAAGTGTTCAGCCTTAAGGATAGGTTTTGATTCCTAACCAAAGCTAAACTGCTGGATTTTAATACTTCAAGCATGGAACAGACCAAATTTCTAAGACTCTATTTTGTATCTTAGTCTCCTTTTGCTGTACTGTTAAGTTTGAGGTCATTGAGAGATACGTCTGAGTGCTGTTTGGGTTGTATGTTGATCATAATTCTTCTGAAGACAGACTGAACGTCTGAACTCAGACTGCTTTCCACACAAACTTGCAGACTGGCTGTAGATAGATAGTACTCAGATCTCAAAATGCTGAAAGGGTTCAAACTGTCAAAAATTGTGTTTGTCTTGGGAAAAGGTATTTTTACACTGATAGGGAAAAGGAATCTCTACTCAGATCAAGAAATTACTTTTCTATCTCTAAGAGAACAACTCCATCTTAGAGTTTTTACATTCAGGACAAGGGGCCAAAAACTAAATATAAAGAGGATCAAACTGTGGCTCATGATCCTTGCATAGCTTCATTCTGGGACTACTTAGCAATGGGGAAGGTTCGGCTGGGACCAAAGCTTCTGGTGAATTTGAGTCTCTGCCTGTAGGAAAGAATGGCTAAGGCCAGCGTTGGTGGGTCGCCCTGTGTGTCCATCTCAACTCGACTCTGCCCCAGAAAGGAAAAGGAGCCATCATCATGTGAAACTCTCCTGGAACTCCCCTTTTTTTCCCGGCTTTCTATAACTTGTCTCATGGCTCTCAGATTTATGAAGATATTTTAGCGTTGCTTGCATGGTCAGTGTTGCATGGTTAAAACTATGCACGTGAATGAGCATTGTAAAGAGTAATCTGAAGGACAATATATAAGTACATTTTGCTTGAGATCTGTGTCGCTCTAGAGTTGATATTTTCAGTGACAAAGAACATATCTCCTGACAGATCTTTACTACCATATTTATAGGAAGAGGGCATTATATATTTCATATTTCTGAGCTGCAGCTCAGAAATGATTCATTGACCACATTAAAATAGTGCCACCAGAAAAGAATGTGTTTAGCCCAGTCCTGGTACCCATGTTTCAAATCCTGTGTCCCTTTTTTCTATGATTTCTTTCCCTCTGTACCACTCCATTCATAAGAATTTATGAAACATCAGAGCTGCACAGTTATTATTTCCAGTATTTCTTAGCACCGCCTACCATTCTAAAAAGTGACCATTACTTGCAAAGTAATAGCTCAGTGTGGAAAGCACTGAAGAATGTATTACACATGGCAATGAGAGTGTAGTTGACCTAGAAGATCACTATATGTCACCTTAGGACAACTCTATTTTGTATAGATTTTTTTCTTTACAATGCCTGTGACTTGAATTCTCAATTCAGACAGGCATCAAACCATATGTTTTCTCCTGTTTATGTTAAAAGTAATTACTGAATCTGTGAGGCAGTAGAAATTATTCTAAGATCATGATCCTGTGAGGCTCTAATTGCATTGCACAGTCCAGAACATGGTGCCATCTTTCCATGACAAAGGCGCTGTGTGGAGGAAAGTGTAGATAAGTTGGTGTTTCTTTTGGAGCACAAAGTAAGAGACCATTAAGAATGAATCTCATAAATTCATACTCAGACTATTCCTCATTTTTACCTAGTAATTGGCTATCTACTGATAATCTCTCATCCATCAGGGATGATAAAATGGATTCTTGAGGAACGTAAAATCCAGGATGTCTGTGAGATGGTCAATAACATGAATAGAGAGGAGACAGGTTAAAATACAAAAGTTCTTTCCCATACAGTAATTAACCTGTGTTCCAAGAAACAGAGGAAGCTACTAGCTGAGTTCAGCCTGAAAGCACCCCTTGTCTGCAGTAAAGTCTCTGAGGAGTGGCAAGTCCCACCATCATGTGATTAATTCCTAGTGCTGGTTTCAGTGACTGTTCAGATGTTTCAAGTACAGCACTTGAGATGTGGGATCCTCTTAAGTGAATCACAGACTCATAGTTAAAAAGGTCTAGTCATCTCATTCATCATTCAGCAAGGATGAGCGTGTTCTCAGAAGCTATTCCACTATGTAGCTGGTATCATAGCAGGACCCTCCTAATGTTCAGCTTAATTTTTTCCGGTCTGAATTTTATTGCTTACTCCAGTTGTGTCTCAGGAGGAATTTTTCCTAGTCTTGCTTGGCCAGACTTCCTGCTTGACAAAGAACAGCTTATTTGGAAAGGCCAAAATCTGTTACTGAATAGGCTATTGCTTCAGCCTAAATCCACACCAGCAAAATCTGAAATCCTGCAGAGCCTTGCAAAAGGAAGAAAGAAGGGAGGTGGGGAAAGGACAGACTGCCCCAGTCCTCAGTGGGAGATATCCTCTTTCTTATCTGAAAGGCCACAACCAGTGTTACTGGTGACTTATGACTAAAGCCCGCAATGTGCTGTGTTCCTTAAGTAAGCTCACCTGAAGGGACTAGGGACATGACTTCAGCGTACAGTGGAAGAGGGCAAAGAGATGTACCCAGCTGGTACTTCCACATGATGTAATGCCAAGCTATGTAGAGGCGCGAGCTCCTGAAAGCTGTAGATCACTACCAGAATGCAGCTGGTCCTAGCTAGTTAGGTTTATCTGCAAGGCTAATTATCTCATATGCAATGCCATACAACTGTGGCTACAATGTTTTCAGCTCTGAAGCAGGCTCAGCTGACAGCAAGCTAGAGCTTTCTTTGCTATGCAGATGTGCAAATACATGCTAAACTGCCTACTCCCTGAGGAAATAAGAGGACCTTGATTCTCCCACAAGTGTCAAACAAAGCTGTCCAGCCATAGGTTCAGTTTCTCTCTCTGGCCTAATATTTCCCTAGCTATCTAAGCATGATGGAGCAACTTCAACACAAATGCTTGAGAGACACCCAGCTCAAGGGGACCAAACTGTCCACTAGCTAGTGCACACTCTTGGGAGAGCAGCTGTGGTTGAAACTGTCATAGCGGGTAAAGGGCTTCAATCTGTGTCTTCCACGTCCCAGGCAAAAAACCAGTACAATCAAATACTCTGGTCTTACTCACTCATAGGTGTGTGTTTAGTCTTATAGTCTTGCCTGCATTCTAATTCAGATAATCACAATCTGAATAATTAACACTGTAGCTATATTTGCAGTTAGAGAAAAATGATATTTCTATTCTCTGAAATTCTCATACTTAACAATATTGTGCAAAGAATCTGCTGTGCCCTCTACGTGATGCACCCATATTTGGGAAGGAAATGACTAATCTCTTGAGAGATGCAATCTGAACGTCCTCAGACGTTCAGTAAGGGTTTCTGGCTGCATATGACTAGCAGTGTATGGTGTATTTTTACCTTTTTATTTCTCAGTTTTCTATGAGTGCTTCAATTAATTCTCTAATGAGCTAAGCTAGAAAAAGTGCAAAGTATTCTGGAATTGATAAGTTCAGCAAAGACTGGGCCATGTGAACTGGGTTTCAGATATCTGTCTGTAGAGAAATATGTGATTAAGAAGAGAGGAAAAACTAGCTAGGCTGGGATTGAAGAACTGAATTTGAATATGGGAGGGAGAAGTTAAAAAGGAATCCTTAAATAGTTGAGATAAGCTTTAGTATCCTTATATCTTTATTTGAACTAGACTGTTGAACATTCATAGCCTGTCTATCTCACATCTATGCCCCTTGAGATATGCCTTGTATAATTCATCACTTAGGGAGTAATACATTTGTAAGAGTTGATGTTGATGTAGATCTATCCTTCCTGGGCTAGCTAATACCAAACAGTGACTTTCCTCCTGTATAAGGGAAAGAAGCTTTGCAGGAGTGCACTCAAGTCATTCCCTTTTGTCCCAAGACTCTCAAAAACTGTTTAGTATGATACTCTTTTTGTGGTATTGGGTAGCAATTCCTGCTTGTTGGATAGTGGTGTGCAGAGTTTATTATAGTACCAAATCTATCAGACTAACAGGACAGTTTTTTCTTCCTTCTATTATCTCTGTCTCTCCTACCCATTCCCCTAGGGAAACTTTTCATTAAATTTTTGTAACAATTAAAGAAGGGTTGGTTATAGAAAGCAAACTGGGTGGAGTATGAATCCCAGCCAAGTCTTTATGTGTATAAACACCTTTAGCTTAAAGTATCTTGCAAAAGGTAGGAAGAGGGGCTTTTACTGATGGGACTTCCAGGTACAATGGACAGCAGATAAACTGCAGACTCTCTTGCTAGTTCTCATATCCATTTGTGTATCACTGAATTTGCTCTCATATCATATCTTTGAAATCTCAGATGACTCAGACGTAGATCATTTCTTGTAAATTCAGTGCAAGTTGGCTGAAACTTTAACATCTCCAGGAGTCTTAATAGCTTTCCAGATCTGACTTGTTCAAAATGCTGTTCAGACATGACCTGCTTAATCCTTCCAACACTTCAATAAAATGTTTAGCATATATAAGTAATGTTTCAGAGGTGAACAAATAACTCATAATATTTTATTTATTGCCAGCTGTACATTTCTGCAAATTAAAAGTTTGCAAACGCATTGCAAATATTTTAGACATGCATTATTCAGAAGAACCTGGTAAATTCCTGAACAAATGTTTTCTTAACTAATGAATCACAAATGATTGGAAAAGTAGTATGCAGGAACCAAAAAATTATATGGGGTTGGTTAGCAATGATGATCACTTGATACTAATTTGATCAAATAATCAATTGATGATTAGTGTATTTATACAAACCACCAGCATAGTGCAAATTTTGTAATTTACAATTGCATAAAACATTGAGTTTCTTTTTTTCTGTATAGAATTTCTGTCCAGCTAATATCTCTTGCTGGTAGATCCTGTCACCTCAAACATCCCTCAAAAGGCAAACCAAAAGGACTGCAGCTGAATGCAAGCACATTTTCAAAATCATGTTCAAGGTAATATTTTTTTCTTAACTTCAGTAAGTTATTGTCACTCAATTTTACTAAAGAAAAGACAAAGCAAATAAATCACAAGTAATATCAGTTTTTGGTCAGGAAGAAACATACCTTCTCAAACACAGATGTGTTATTCTAGGTATGTAATGAAAGAAATAAACTTCAATACATAATTGAACTCTTACCAACTATGTAATAATATACCAAATGAGTGTTCATTTTTCATTTCTAAAATATTGGCTTTCATTGTTACTTAAGCCAAGTTGTTAAATAGGCAATGGATGTGTGGTCTAGTGTGACAATTCCCAGTTCTAAGATAAACTCGCTCTGTTGTAATAGCATTCAGGTCCTCCCTTATCTATTCCTCCACCAGAAATTCAGGAACATGGAAATGTGCAAACACAGAGTTTCTGTCTCACTAATTTTATGAAATCTATTTTCTGTGCCTCTGTCCCAGCCTCACACAAAACTCCTGCCTGCAGAGTCACTCAGAATTAGCTTCTTTTGCTCATTTATATAGAGAAAGCAATTTCCCTCAGAAGTTGTTTATTTTCCTTGACAATTCCCACATAAATTATGTTGACCCAGAAATGAAAAATGCTTTCCTAACTGCTACCTCTACACACTGCGAGTGAGCTCCAAGGGGCAAACCGGGGGGGGGGGGTTCCTGCCTTGTGCATTCTGCATCTGTGGAGGGGCACTCAGTGCCCTTTGGACCTGAGGCACCTCCTCGGGCTCCCTGTTTTCCAGCTGGGCTCAGGGAGACAGCTGTCCTGGCTTTGTCTGGGTATGCCCAGGCGGAAAGGATCCAATCTTAGTAAACAAGCTGCTGCTGTTGCACCAGGAGGAGCCCAGTTCATTGATCCCTGGCTATGTTTAACCTGCAGAACTAACAGGGTTTAAAAATGTCTTTTTTGAGGGGGAAAGGGGGAAACAATAGTTGCTGCTGATGTCTGCACACCCAACAAGGCAAAAGACCGCCTGCCCATTTGAGGAAGAAGATGCTACTGCTGTAGCAATGCATTACCTAAAGCCATATAAGAGAGGCAGACTGCTCGGTGTGTATTTTACCCAGCAAGTTTAGCAGTCCAAAATCTAGCACTGCTATGCCTGTCAGCCTCCTCATCCTGTTCATCATATGATGTGCACACACCTGCACCTTCCCTCCTAGAGCCTGACTGGAACCAGCTATTATCTTTGTCTCTGAAAACAAACATGCCTATTATGGTCTAAAATTAGGATACTTTTCCTTCCCTTCCACCTTCCACAAGGGTCATAAACTGACTAACAAGGAGGCTGCTGAAATTCAGTAAGTTTCTGTTTATATACAGACCAGGTCTGGTTTTAGTGTTCTTCATAACTGGAAAAGACAGACTTAACTATTCATTCCCACACTGCTATATTTAGGGTGCAGCCTAAATGTGGCTATGTTATATGTGGCTATGGCAAGACTGGCACAAACATACCTGGTGTGAACAGAAATTGTTCCATGAATGAGTCCAACTAAAATTTGGGTTTTACTTTCTTTAGATAGGAAAATATTTTATCAGTGGCTACAAATCTGATGCAATCCCTCTATCCTCTCAGATTATATATATACAGGAAAAAAAATGTAACACAGTATGCAGAGTTATCATAATACAGATACTGGGACTAAACCAAACACTGTTCACAGCTGGCTTGACTCAAAATTCCTCAAAATCAGTAGAAAACTTTCCTTGACTTTGAAGGGCTCTGGTCAGGTCCATATTAGGCATAAGAGCCCGTAAGGATTTATCTGTAGGTACAGTTAACAGTTTGCTTATGCAAATATCAAGTGTTTCCTGAGTCGTGTGAATATTTGCATTTTGTAAAGTTCACCTGCTCTTCTGGAGCTTTAAATGTTTGATTTAATTATTCCAACATGCTGCATAGAAGGGAGAGTGGATGAGAAAGAATGGGGGCTAAGAAAAAGGAGAAATGAGTGGAGATGAGAGAGACAGAAGTCGAGGTAGAAGTCAAGAAGTAAAATCAAAAGGAGGAGAATGGGAAGACAGTGGGCAGGAGAGCGAGGGAGATGAGAAAGAGCACATCCTGGAGATGATCCGGTATAAGCTTGATTTGGCTGTTGTTAAACTGCAAATGAAAGAAACTAAAATGGGCATACAGAATGCTCCGCGCAAAGATGGCAGCTCATGCTCTGATACGCAGGTTTCCAGGTTCTTGTTGCGTGGCCTGTGCTGGGGGGGCCGACAAGGGGGAGGGAAGGGCAGAGACAGCCTGAAACCACCTACAGAGAAACACATGTCTGCCCTTCTCCCCTCAGTTCCCCCTGTACCCCCCGCACCCCCCAGCCCTCCACATAGCTGCTGGTGGCTCCATTAGTCACCAATGCATTCGGCACGGCTGTGCTGCACGCTCGGAGGTCGGGTGGCAGCTGCGGTGTGCAGGTTTCCTGCCCCATCTCCAACAGCCACGCCGTAACCAACTGGGTATAGTGGTGCGAAAGTTGTGAATGGGGACTGGTCCTGTGGGCTCCTGCCAGTGCTCTGCTGGGAGCCGTGTGGGTCGGCCGGGGGCTGAGCGTGCTTTGGGACGGTGCTAGGAACAAGAGAGCTGATGGGGCCACATGGTCTGCCGCAGGAGAAGCCTTGCTGCGAAGAGTTTCTTATGGCCTACTTGAGCGATTCTGGCTGTTAAGATTTTTGCCTGTGTTGGATTAGTGAGTTGTTTAGGGATCTGGGCAAACCAGTAAAACAGGCTGATGAATCCGCGCGGTAGGTGCCAATCTGGGTTGCTGCCTTTTTCAGAAGTAAACAACTAGGAGCCATTGTTCATCTTCCTAACTCTCTGCAGGACACAGGCTGTAAATTACATCTAGGAACAAAAGGTTGATGGGAGTAGAACCGGGTGCCCAACTTCCCAAGGGAGTGCTTTGCCCTCCAGCCAAAAGAGTAGCTTTTCTGGCTTAAACCAGCACAGGCTCTTCTTATGCCTTCCCATCAGCTCTCAGAGCCCAAGAAAAGTGTGCAGTACAGGATTTGCTGCACTGAAGCATTTACAAATGTTTCCATTACAAAACCTGGTTTCAGGGTTGATCATGGAAATAAAATCCAGTCTGAAATGCAGGAAACAAGATTACAGTCTAGGGACACAGGAGGAAATCTTATTAAAAATACCATATCTTATTGAGATTACAGTTAAATGGGTATAAAATCCTCCCTCCTCCCCTGAAACTGACTTACAGCCAGTCTCACGGACCAGCTGTAGTCTATGCAGAATGTACGCAGCCATGACCAGAATTACCTAAAGAGATTTGTGCTTTTTATATTCACCAAGACTATGTTCTTCAACTCCCCATAACAGGCTTGAAATTTCCACCAAAATATGTTCAGAAAAGGATTTTTTTAATTAAAAAAAAAAGTCTTTCTGCTGATAATAGGAAAAAAAAAGTTTTTCAAATTAGGAGCTTCCTTTTTCAAAGTTTCTGTTTTTTACAATAGAAATGCCAGCTATTTTGACAGAAACAAAATTCCATTCTTCCCTCCTTTCAGTTGTTCCCATTTGATCTCCATTGGTGTCATCTTTTTCATTGTAAATTCAGATACATTCACTTTCTGGCCTGTCCACATAATAAAATCCAAATAAATATACATTATAGGGAGAGGCTGCCCCATTGAATTCAGTGGAATTTTGGCCTTTGACTTCAGCTAGGCCAGAATTTCATCCTCTTTGGGGATTCCCACAAAAACTTCTCTTTATATTGCTGTATGCTATGCATGTTCCTTTTCTATGGCTCCAACACATGTACTCCCTAATAGGATTTTTATCAAAATTAATTGGTGCTGGCTACAGTTCACGTATGTGATAAAATCACAAATGGGTTATTTTGATGTTCTTCTACTATATTACACCATCATAGATTCAGTATCTGCTGTGTCAAAGGCTTCACAGAAAAACACTTTTTTAAATGCTGGTGTTTCATCCTTTTTATTGTATGTTTCATTCTCTTTTGAAAACTTAATTCCTTTGGTGCCATTTATTATTTTACAAATTTTTAGTGCCAGTAATTTAACTGCTTCTTGCCAAGGGAGTAAGCAAATTTCAAAAGCTCAAACATTTAACTATGTGATTTGTGTTGTTAACAGTAATGTCCTGGGAACAAATCCACAATGGGAATAAACTGATAGGCTCAACTTAAAGCAATGCTCTGCTGCCTTTCCTCAGCTGAAGATTTGCTTTAGGATTATTCTGTTCCTATATACTAAGGTTATCCCAAACTAAAGGAAAAGTTATATATTTCTCACAAAGAAACCCCCAAAACCAAAAAAACTTTTCCCAGACCTGTACATCTCCTTTGACTAAATTTTCTGGGTTGTATCAGGCCCTGCACCCAGGCTAAATTTGGACTGCTGTCTACCTCAGGCCAACATATTTTAGGGAAGAAATTCCATGTTTGGGTGGGAAAGAAGGAAATATTTTTGTGTCAGCTTTTTTATTTATTTGTTAATGGCAGCACTTTGAAGTTCTCAGTGTGTTGGAATGCAAGTGTGTGTCCTAGGCTGGCGTGTAAGCAGGCAGATGGCATGTGAAATGGACAAACTTACATGTTATATACATACAGTTCATTAATTATTTCTGTGGTTTATCACATGAAATGACGTACTGTGATGAATTATTTTTTTTGTATACATCTGTCTTTTCCTTTTGCATTAGGTACTAGCACATCCATGCACCTGGTCTAAACGTGCCTAATCTTAGCCCAATTTTATAAGGCAACAAGCAAGAGAGAGACTTTCTAAAGTGGGCTACCACCCACCCCCACCAAACACACACAGAAGTACTGAGAAGTCTAAGATGCATATCAAATAATACTCAGTATTGAGAAGAAAACCTGTTCATAATCTGATGTCAGAAGGGCTACCATTAGAGACTTCAGACCATGAAGAGACTAGGGATTTCCACTCCTGGTAAAATAAGACTTTTGCCTCTGTAACACTTGCCCGCATCCCTGAAATGGACATTATTCTCCATTTACCTGTGCCAAAGAAAACTTATTTTCATTTTTTCATTCCATATAATTATGAGTACAGGACATTAACAGAGAGGTATTTTATGTTCATCAAAAAAATAGGACTCAAAGATACCTAAATTTTAATTAAATATTCCATTCTTTTTTTTCATCCATAGGGTTGAATTTTAAAAGCCATTTAGCAATTGAAGAAAAAGATATGCTTAGTAAACTTAAAATATGCATTAACTGTCCACCAACATTTTAAATCCCACTAAACTTCATGCATATATTTGGTATATCATATGCCAAAATATCTACAGCCTACATACAGGAATTCACAGAACTGTTTCTTTTCCACTACTATGAACAGTAAGGTGTATAGGAGATTTTCTTTTGAAACAAATGGCTTTCCAAGCAAGGAAAAAACAAAGTAGCGTATTCACTAAATAAAACGTGTTTTTTTCTGTAACTTCAAAGTTGCTAGCTTCTTAATAAAAAGATCCCCTGTGTTTTAAGGAAAGATTTTCACTTTCACCTTGTCCCATCAGATATTCTAGACCTGTAGGAAAAGCCTGTTCGAACCTGTTGCTAAAAATTTGGCTGACTGAGGAAAGGATAGCCAGCCATCTCTAAGTCAAAAGTCAAAGAAAAGGCAAAGTCCTGAAAACCTCTTTGTGTAACGTTCTTGTGCCTGTGGCTGGAAAGACCGGTCTGTATTTTTCCATTGTTTGTGTTAACAGAGATTAAAAATTAATGAGAAAATTCTTTCAAGTGGGAGGATCGACAAAATGGTAATCTGATATAGAACTATTCATTTCAAATTTGCCGAGTGAAACTGAAATCGGGGCGTTACTGGCTGTCAGTCATTGCCACATGTTGGTTATTAAAGGTGAGATGTACTGGATTTGGTGATCCCTGACCAACCCCTCATTCCACTGCACACAAACCACTGTTGCAATTCTGCAGCTCTGAAGAGAGGCCAGTGTATGGAGACACCACGAGAAATAGCTAAGGAATACAACGGACATGCCTTTCACTTATCTACATAGGCTTTGAGGTTTTCACCAGGGATTTCATGTGGCATCTAGAGTCACACAAAACCCCACACTGCAACAAACATATGTCCTCAGGAACTGAGACCTTGTCCGAATGTCGAAGGCTGTCATACGTTCTCATTCTGTTTCTCTGCTTTGCGAATTGGGAATAGGAGGAATAATTCCTTCCGTACCTCATACCATCAATACAATAAAATACCAACCTCAGTCCTCAGTATCACTGCTGGCACTGGCATTAGTTACCACTTTTGTTGGAGCAGCCTGTGCAGAGGAGCCCAGGGTAGAAAGGGATGTGGGAGACTGAACCGCCTCGACTTACCTTCTGCATGAGGTTATTCTCCAGGGACGAACAGAAGCATTTTAGAAACGTTCATTGCAGAGCAGATAGTTTGCTTGCTTCAAATTGAACTGCAAAAAAGAAAACAGTGAGGTGGGACAAAATAACCAAAATATTTTTGGGAAACATCCAGGCAGTTGTAGATGCTTTGCTGGGGTTCAGAAACTCTAGTGCTTTATGTTCACATCATTTGCAATAATGAGCTTTTAAAATGCAGGAGGGGAAGCTTATAACAAATAGTGCCTTTCTGAGCTAACTCACGAGAGATTACACACATTTTCCTGCAAGCGCAATAAGCATAACTTTTGACTGTACTTGTGTAAGAAGAGGAGGTTTAGTGCCTCTTTAAAACTCGAGTGTGGCTGCTTAGTCAGTGCTAGTTCCCCTGCCACCCCCCTTCTTCCACTGCTGGGTAACTCTTGTTGCAATATGGGTGTGACTTTTGATGGAGCTCCCCCTCCCAGTTATGTCATTACTTCAGTTCCTTTGAATCAGAATAAAAAGTGCAGCAAACTTCAGACTCATTGACTGCAGGCTTAACAAGCGTCGGGGCTTTTCTTCTTTTCGCAGCTTGCAAGGATCTCTGTTTTTTTGCAAAACAGTTCCGAGAAAACAATGGCCAACTTCTCCTTATGGGCAACTTTTGGATTATGTTTGCTGAAGCTTTGTCTAACAGAAACACGTAAGTTTTTTATGAATGAAAACACTTATGGTTGCTAATAAGTTTATGCTTCGGACAGCAAGAGCTCTTCTGCTAGATAGCTAACAGCTTTCCTGCGCCTGTCTTTATATAAAGTTTTATTATTTGTAAGAGTTATCAGAGATGCTTTAGAAATGTAACCTCAGCTGTGGTGGTCTGTACAATCACGGAAAACTGTGCATTGCTTGTAAAGGGCAATTCTAGATCTATAAAAAGTGAGTTGTAGATCATTAAAGTTAAGTTTAAACTGAGAACAGAAGCATATTATGAAATTTAGAATAGCTCTGGTAAAAGCTCGGTTTGTCAACGTGACTGCTGTTACATACTTAGTTTGCTCTCCCAGCTCCATTTCAGACAGTGGAGAAAAGAGGGGGATGGGGGAGGTGGGGATGGACACCCCCCCCCAGCATACAACTGCATTCTTGAGTTTACATGGGCTGAACTAACAGCTAATACATACTGCATTTGGACACAGCCTTGCTGAACAGAAGCAAAACTGCAGTGATCTCTGACTGAAATTTGGAGAGCTTTTATGCCAAGCATGCTTGTTTCTGACTTCCTAAGGTTTCTTTGGGGTTGACTGATGAGATTTTGGAACAAAGGGGGTTAGAAGTGACCACAAAATTCAGTTGTTTATCAATTCACTTTCTGTAGCTTGGTTATCTGCTTCAAATATTTGTATTTAAAAATGAAACGTTAATACAGAGAAAAAAATTGTATGTCCAAAATGACAAAATGCTTTTGAAATTTCACGTGGTGCAGGCTTAACTGTGTGTGAGGGAAATGGCCATGCTTTTAGCAGACTCTCACTGTGACAGCAACTGCCTCGAGGCATTTTGTGGTTAGGGATAACAATTATGTTTCTACATTATTCTTCTACTCATCGGCTCCAGGATTCTAACAAAATATATTTTTCATGGCCATTGTCACCCAAGGGCTCTGTGTGTGTTTATAGTAAATATATATTTCAGTTTTTTGAGCAGCAGTGGGTACTTCTGTAATGGTTGCAGTGCTGCCTGGCTGTGAATGGGTGTGTCGGAGTGAACAGTTCCCAGTGCATCTGTGATATCTGAAGAACCCTCATTGCTTTTCTTTTTAAAATTGTCTGTTGTACCAAAATGCTCTTGCTAAAATCAGGTACATAGATAAAGCCCTTAGAGAAAGGGCAGGAGTACTGTAGGCAAATAAAGTATGTCTGAGATGTGTTTAAAACCTTGGCTTGGTCCAAGTCTGTATGCTGTATAAGTATTATAATTATTTGGTTACCGCCTGCTCAAGTGATTTCTCCTTTTATGACCTGCCAGGAGCGTCCTAAAGAAGCAGGGTCTGCACTGACTCTGGAGTAATGCATTTTTACAGTGAGACGTAGCAGAAAACCCCATCATCTAGTCTTCAGCGTAGTTACAAAAAGTATGTTCACATATGCCCCACAGGGAAGTTTCTTTAATGGCTTAGCAAGGTATTAGACTATAGCTGCAATATATTTTAGTTGGTATGCGGTACACTCCAGTATGACTTTGTAGTCAGTAATGACTTCAAAACAGCAGTTGATGGTGGTTTTATTTTCTTTTTTAAACCACTGAGTTTGCTGTGTGTCATAGAGTAGTGGCCAGTGCTGTTGGGAAGCACCTTGCTTGAAGACAAAATTCAGATCTGCTCCTGAATTGGAATTTTGATTCTTTTAGTGCAGAATTTGGCAAAATTAGAGAGGACCTGGGATTACTCTTAACATGATTACTAAAGGAAAGATGAGATATAGAGAGCAGCTGAAAAACTTATTCATCCTGAGTTCTGTGCTGTTGTGACCATACTGTCACTGACATGTGAGTGAGGTGTACTCATGGTATTGACGTGACTTTTGTTGTCTAAGGAGTTTGGATCCCGGAGGACATAGGTGCTGACATCTTGGTTAATGATGATTCTGGGGGAGATTTTCCCCTGTGAGCATTATGTATTTGTAAAAATATTTCTCTCAAAGTTTTCCTTGATTAACACAAAGCAAATCCTAGAATTTTGACCCCCAAACTGGAAGAAGCTGGAACAGAAGTAGTAGTAAAGATGAAGTGAAAAGAGGGAGAATGAGTCCACCAGTGGGAGGGAGGAGCTTAGGTATTAGCACTGGAGAGGTTGCTGGAATCTCCGTACGAGGTAAGGCTCTGAGACAGGGCTACCATAGCTATCAGTCAGTCACAAAGCTATCAGTCAGCCTGCCTCTTGGCTTACATATCCATCATGTAAATTTGTAAATAAAGCAGTTTGAAGAAGCTCTTTGTGCTAGTTTATTTTCACTTAGTCCTTACAGTGTGTATCTTGGCTATTTTCCCAAAGCTGCAAAGTAACTAGACTTTATTAAAGTTCACTTGAACTTCCATCATGGTTTAATGGAAAGGTTATATACCTGCCCTTGAAATACTCTCACACACAGAGCCAACGAACCATGGCAGAGGATTGTCTTGCAGTCTTTGGAGAAATATTTGTTGATTCTTAGTTACTGATGTTCACCACAATGCAGAACCATTACCTTGAAAACAGGAACTCGGAGAAAGGCTTAATGAGGAAAGATAGCATCACACAATTGAGGAAGAACTTTTTAAACTAAATGCTTTTAAAACCACTGGTAGCTCTAGCCAAGGTTAAATGAAATGTTCCCCCATACCTGGTGTGTCTTTCTCTCCAGAACAGTTCCCATGACTTTTATAGGCCAGGACTTGAAGACAGTATTAATATTGCAGTTACTCATCTAGCACCTAAACATGCATGAGGTTCTTCTGTAGCAAGAATGTGCCAGCAGGATGAGATGTCCTGAGATGCTGATAGACAGGTATAAACAGCAGAGAGAATCATGAGCTCATTACTGCTAAAATACTTGTAGAAAAGACGGGTTCTCAAGAATTTCATGAAGGGGTAAAAAAAAATCTTTTCACTGAAGAACAACTGCCATTTTAAATGAAAGAACTTACGGAAGAGAGCAGGAAAATATAATGAGGAAAACTGTAGATCTCAAAGGGATATTTGGTTGTATGGCAAGGAGCATGGTGGATTGCAGGAAGCAACTAAAATTACTTGTATAGACAGCATGAAGTCTTGAGGAATTTAAGTTAGAGAAGTAATCTGAAATGTATCCAAGCAGGAACCTAGTGGAAACCTCTGCAGACATTTCCACTAATTTGGATAGCAACTGTCAGGAACAGGGGAAAACAAATGAGGAATAAAAAAAGATAGCAGCAGCAATCAAGTTCATGTATAATAGGAGTGGAGCCTGTAGATATGTGGAAAGTTAGAAAAAGTAAAAACTGCGTTGCTGACATGGTGGAGGAAAAAGTTCTGGTGAGCTCTGGTGAGTGGGATATGGGTTAATTAAAAAGCAAAGGGCAAACAATGGAAGATGGTAATGCTCTTGCTAGAGAAGAGATGGTATTCAGAGGGAGTGGCTAGACAGCAGCAGTAATTAAGTTTGAAAATAGGTTGCTAAGAGACATTGTTTTTAAGGACAGATTAGATAAGGACAGACTAGATAAACATCCTTAAAGGACAGTGTGGGTAAGAAGACGGAGTAGAAGACCTCTGGTAATTCTGTTTCTTCTTCAATAAAAGGGTAATTTTAGTTCTGAATGTAGTTGACTGGTAGTGGAATACATTGTAGAGAAGCAGGGAAAAAATTTCATAGAGCTTCTTATATAAGGAGAGGATAAGTCAGCCCAAGAACTTAAAAGTTTTTCGGAATTCCAGGGATGGTGTAAGAAGCCTTCTCCATTTGCTTTCTGGTCATCTTGCGTCACATTTCTGTTCCTGCACTAATGGATAAGTGTTTGAAAATACACTCAAGATAGAGGATGATAATTCTCAACTTTATATGACATGTATTCTGTTATTTACAAAACGGTTGATTTTCTTTTTTTTAAGTGAACCCTATGCGAGAGAGTGAGGGAAGTTGTTCTGCCAAAGTCTCCTCTAAAATTGCTTTTTCCAGGACCAAGACTAAATGTACATAGTTACCTGTGAACTGTAACTTCACAGAGAGGATAATTGTGAAACAAACATGACCCACCACAGTAATCTTGCCTACTTTGTAAACAATACAACATTGTACTGGAACAATTCACAGTGTTCAAAACACATAATATTTTAGCATCAGCTGGTAACTGAGAGCATGCTTTATCAAATTTCATTTTTCAGCACTAAATTGAATTCTTAGACTAGAGAAGTTCAAAATTCCAATTGAAGGCCTGCAAAGTGAGAGGAGCAAGACAGAGGTTGGGTTTGTCACCAAGACGTCTCCGATGGCTGCTACCAAGTAAAACCCACATCCACAGTCTATTTTGTTCTTTGCCTTTACCTGTAAGGGTTTCTCTGTGATCTGTCTGGTGGTTTGGACCGTTCTCCATGGGTTATCGGCAACTGTAGGTGTGAAGCCAGTTTGGCATAGCTGCTAGTCATTTTCCAGACTAGACCAGAAGTTCATCATCTGTTAACGTGCAGTTGTCTCTCACTCCCAGGGAGGTAATAATCATTTCAAAGCCGTCAGATACCGTAATTATCAGTGACCATTATGGCTGCTGCTAATACTGGTGGCAGAAAGGGTTGTGTCAGGCCTGAACGTTTATCAGTTTCCTCTCTGCCAAATCACAGGCCTCCCTGCCGTGGCATCAGCAGTAGTATCAGTAGCAGCTGGCCGTGATTTTCCTCCCTTGCCGCAGCTGCTGGCGCTGAGCCCACCCGCGGGACGGCAGAGCAGCTCGTCGCACGAATGAGCTCGCAGGCAGTTAACGTGAAATGGCAACCGAGAGAGAGAGGGGTTTTCCTTGGAGAATCTTTTCAGTCAGACCGAAAGTTCAGCTAATTGCGATTTAAAGTTCAAACCCCTGCGACTGTTTCCTGCCTAACGAAACCTGCAGTCATTTTTGGAGTCTGTGCCTACAAAGAAGAGCACAAGTGAACTCTCTTTTGTACGCACTGGCTTTGGGACTTTCCAGTTCCTCTACATGACAACACAATGCAGCAATTTTATTTCAGTGCAATTACCTTCAACCCTCACATTGTGAAACAGAAAAAAAAGGAAGACAGAAAGGAGTTGAAGAATAATCGAAAATTTTAGCAATTATTAACATGGAAGCTCAAGCAACCACACCAATTCAAAGTAAAAATCACAGAGAAGATCTGAATTTTACTTACATTTGCAATTTGAAAAATACTTCACTGTTTTCTTTCCTTCTATTAATGACTGAGCTAGGCTCAGTAGCTGGAAGCTCTAAGAGACTGTGTTCTGTCTTTGCAAAAAAAAAAAAAGAAAAAAAATCAGACACACAGCAGCTGTGGTAAAACTTCCGTCTCTGCTTCTGCTAATGATACTGTTCAAAAAGCAATGTGAGATGGTTATAAAAGAGGTTGCCAGGGTACAGGCTGACAGCTGCCTAGGAAAAGGGCATTAGCCAGCGATCACCAACTACACAGTTAATGTCTTGTTTTACTAAATACGTGCTTTCGTAAATAAGAAGCTGCCCTTGACAGAACATATAATAGCAAAAAAATCTGCTGTGACACAGCTTTTGTTGATTATATATGTTTCGCAGTAGCAGCATGTTAGCAAAACAGGTTCTCAGAAGTATAGTTCCCTAGGGGGCTTTTTTATTGTTATTTTTGTTAATGGATAGGTGTCTGTAAAGAAGCAGGGTGTGGTATGTGTGGGTAGATGTAAGGAATAGTTTCTTGCAGCATTCCCATACAGAAGTGAAAGGTTAACTGGAGCTCAGCATATGGTCTATGGTCACCCAGGATCCTGTGGGCAGATGTGAGTGAGCTCCGACCAGGCAGCAAGCAAGCTGCTATCCAAACCGGTGTCTAAAAGTCAAGCGCCAACCTTAACTTGGCAGCCTCTCTGAGAGAACGTATCTTGCCGCCAGGGAGGCTTATCAGCAAGGGGTTGGTATCACACTTGCCAGAGCAGCATGACGGCAGCCGTTTTCAGAGAGCAGGCAGAGCCCACATGCCTACTCAAAACAGACTAAGCAAGCTGGCAGCTGCTCTTCCTACAGCATGTAAATGCAGTAGTTCAACAGTGCCGTAGGGGTGATTGTGATGGTAGCGATCAGTCGTTTACCCGCTCTTGGCCATCAGCCGATGCGCATCTTATAGATAAGATGGAGTATCCCTATCGCGGAATGAGGAGACTAAAGCAGTGATACAGTACGTCACTGCTAGGGGCAGCCAGGTCTTCCCAGCTCCATCACAGTGCTCTGGGTGAAGCTTCTGCACAAGGAAGATGGAATAGTTAGCTGGGCAGGTTCAAGGGAAAGTAGTATTTGCCAATTATAAAGAAACATGATTCATTAATAATGAAGACACTGAGGGTGAGGCCTGAACTCATCTTAATGTTTTGCTTTCACTCACTTCCCTGTTCTTCCTCCTCCTGCTTGATTAGGTGTCCTCCATTAATTTGCATGTCCTTTCCCTTTTCCATTATTCACTTAGGCATGTAAGTGTAGAAAAAAAGCCTCTCGTGCTAATGAGTTTTCATATTTATAAATGTAGGTTTTTGTTCTCTGTTCGTATATATTGCTTATGCATAAAATTGACATATAGGAATATTTAGAACATGGAAGTGAAATAATATGTATTCTGTTTATATAAATCTCAGCAGTAGCAGTGCTATAAAAATCAAGTGAAACTTTTCTTTGTTGCTCTGACAGTTTTATCCTGATTACTTGTGTATGTACTATCTATACACACACTGAAGACTGGCAGCTATTCTCAGTTCAATAGCACTGTTCCTGTTAGACAACAGCAAATGCGGAGTGTTTTTTTCTTAAAAGGTTCTTATTCAAGACTTATCTTTTTATGATTAGGGATGTTTGAAGCTGTTTGGCAAATGGGAACTGACTTAAATCTTTTGTCCTATTGTCAAAGTTAACACTTCTTTAGGTTCAAGAACTTTAAAATTTATTTAATAATTAACTGAAGAATGATGTCTTAAATTTAGTCAAGTTTCTCTCCTGTTTGAAGCAATACTTCCTAGTGATAACTATCAGCTGTCTTGAGATCTTGGAGCTATTTGTACATAAATGCTTGATACTCTGGGAAAGCCAAATGCCAAAAGATAAAATGACCCAGCAAGTCAGAGGAGGAGCCAAGAATAGACCCACTGTCTCTACCCTAAAGGTGGGCCGGGCCACCTGGTCACAATGCCAGAAGGCCATGTGGCCAGAACATTATAGGTCCAGAGAAGTTTGTGTCACTGTGCAGCAGCTATGTGTATCCAGGTGGTACCTAGGTATATCTTTTAAATGTCCACATCTTCTTTTGAACAACTTTTTCTGTTTCTCGGACCTATTTACTGTTTTTCCTACTAATCCCTCTCATCTCTCTGGGAAATCTAGCTGAAGCAGTCCAATAAATCTGATAGACTCTTGTCAGCCTGTGTCTGTGATAGAAGGTTATATCCATTTGATCCAGTAAACTTCTGCTTAGCAGCTTAGTCATTCTCAGGTGAAATGAAATGTAGAGACCAAGTCCTTCTTCCAAGAGACAGGCCTCAGAGAAGACTCAAATGATAAGAAAATTCTCTTATTCATATTTTTTATGGTTTTCTTTTGATTTCAGCCTACTGTGCTAGCAAGTCTGACTTACTGACATTGTGTTCAACATCAGGCTAATAGGGCAGGAGCATCCAGTGACTTCAGAAGATTGGTATTAACAAAATACCACTCTCCTATTGCACTAGCAAGAGTCACTTTGCCTTCTTGGGAGGAGCAAAAACTCTTCTAGCAGAAGAGAAAATAAAAATACTTTTCTTGAAATCTCATATTGAGCTCTAAACTCTTAAACTCATCTTTTCCAGAGTGTAACAAAATCACTTTATAGCCTACAGAGAATAGACACTCAGTGGTTCCAGTTCATCACTGAATGGGCACAGCTAAGGTTTTAGACAGGCAGCTATCCAATTCACAATTCTTGTATTAAAAGCAGTAACAGGCAGAGGTTGTGAGCATGTGAGACACCTTCCCATGGTGACTGCCTAGGGAGAAGTTTCTTTCCTGCTTTTGCGGCTTGCCTCAAAAAACCCTGGATCCATCTGCTCGCTGTTGTGGTGTAAAATGTTGCAGAGCTCTTCTCAGAGTGTGTATGATGATTTTTGTGTCTCCTGACATTTCTATTAGATCAGTCCTATTCATTCTTTTTCTTATGGCTGTATTTCCTGGCTGCTTGTTCAGTGAGAAAAGATCGCAGTAGTTTTGCTTTATTTTCTCAACATCTCCTTGACCTGCCAAGTCTCACACATTATCTAGTAGTGATATAGTTCGTGTTCACGCGGAACAGAGCACAGCATTAACTGGCTTTTAAAAAAGTGAAGCAGAGGCAATCTTAGAGCATCGTGGAACAGTAAGACCAGCACAGTTACTCAGGTTTTTTTCAGAGCATCTCTAGGCATAAGCGCCAGATAGCATTTTCTGTCTCTGTGGGTTCATGTGGATTAGAGAAAAGCCCGATCGTCCAGTTTTCCAGGAGGAGGCATATCCTGTGACTTGGAGATTATTAAGACCAATGGCTGAATCCAAATCTGTTTTCTGCTTACGCTTTGCTGAGGGTCTGTTTTTATCCAGGTAGTTCATACAACTAGTTTGTGTTTCTTTCTGGAGCTGGAGATCTTTTTTCTTCTTTTATATTTCCTAACAATTCCTATTATTTATGTACATGCCAGTGGGGCATTAAGTTAGAAATTAGTAAATTACTAAAATAATTTAGTATTTAAATTAGTAAATAAGTGTAGAGTAAATTAGTGTAGAGTACACAATATATTACATACAGAACAATGCAAGACTGGTAAAATGTTGCAACAGTGCCCTTAAAGATCAGTGGAATTTCTATCCAAAATTTTGCATTTGCAAATTAATGAATTCTTTAATTAATTTCCTTTGCTGAGCAAAAGAGGAAGAGTTCAAAAAACTCTCTCTACCTGACTAGGTTACGCTTCAAAATAAAATATAGACGATGTTATTTTCTTCAATTGCTTCTACGTTGTCACAATGTCATTTAAAAAATATTAGCATAGCCACAGCATTGAAAGTCTTGGGCCCAGCAAGGGTCATAGCCATTAATAACCTACAAGAGTGTTTGCTGATAATATCTACTTGATGACAGACATTCATACCTTCAAAGCTCAAGGTGGGCATTAGTAATAAAAGGTAGCGGTCTCTCCTCAATATATTCTACAGCACCTTAAACATTTGAACATTTTGACATCAACATATGTCTGAGATGTATTCCTTCCACTTGTCATCTGCTGGATTCTTCCGAGTACCATAGAAGAAGAACTTGAATTCTTCTTGAAAGAGATTTGACGTCTTACGCTTTCTCAATGTGTCACTTCAGAAACAGGTGGTGTCTCTGATGAAATTCTGTTCTGTGTAGTCTTGCTTTTTCTTGCGTTACATGGAGTTCACATAAATATTACAACATTTGGTCTAGAGGGGGTTACTGTCTTATCTGGTGTGTTTCATCAGCACATTCAGCACAGTTGGAATCAGGCTGAATGTGTTTAAGTTACCATAGAACTTAAAATTTCAAGTCTAGATATAGTGTTATTTAACAGAGTAAAGATAATCCCAGCTAGTGAGAAAGAAATGAACTGATAAATATGCTGATAGCAGACAATAATAACTAGGATTTTTTGTAGCCCTTTGGAAGTCAGTGATTTTATTCCCACCTCACAGGTAGGGAAACAAAGAGAAAGCAAAATAAGTCACCCAGCAACGTAGCTGTAAATAGAACATTTTCTCCTAAGTCCCAGCCTGGTGTTCCATCAAGAAGATTAGTGCCTCTTTTGCTTGAATTTCAGAAAGCAGCTATGATTTCACGTACAGGGCTATTTCAGCTGAAATAAGCATTATTATTATTCATAAGAAAAAAGTCCTTGTGCAAACATTCTTCTACTGGTACAGAAGTGAACAAGAGTACAAAGGACTGGAGCATTCTCTGGAAAGCTGTTATCTTAAAAACAGGAAACTCTCTTCAGTTACTAACTGTTTGGTAATCCATCATTGAGCTTGGTAACGCAATCCTTTCTTCAGCTGGACAAACCATGTGAGAAAATACTCTTTATGAGTAAGAGCTAAGTACTTTCCTAATTTTTGAAACACCCTTGCAACCCATTGTTTGCAGACCTGCACTGAATTTATTAACAGTATCAGTCAAATACTTTATCTGACTTTATTACTCATACTCCTAGTGCTCAGGTCATGCCACTTTATGAACACCAGTCACAATCATATTACTGTTGACTCACAGCAATTGCAAGGCAACGTGTTACACCTTTTTTCCACCCCTGACGTGATACAAATATATTGACAATGATAGTCATAGCAACATGTTCAAGTCCTAATGTATGTCTGTCTTTTGCTTTTTAACTTACTGGTTTGGTATCTTGAATTAATTGCTGTATTGGGAGATATCCCAATATCTCCCATCCTTCCAGAGCGAATAGTTAGCAGTGTTTCAGGAATCGATATAGTAAGATGTGTCTAAGACACTTTCAGACTGTTCAAGAAAGACAAATGGGACCTGTACACAATCACTGGTAGCAGATCATCTGGAAAAGTGGTTCCACGCTGTGTCAGCTAGTTCTGCTGTTCCTAAGAGAGATCTCTGCTTTGTTTAAAGAACTTCCTGCTTTTATTTTTTGCAAGTACGTGATGAGATCTTCTTCTGATTTCAGAGTCCTTTACTGGCTTGCTTTCCTTTTCAGCCCCGATACAAGCTTACTGGTCTCAATCCATCTTTTGTACTGTATATAGCTCGCTGTTAATACTCATTGCCACGTGGTAATAATGGGTCACACAAGATCAGGTTTTTGCCTTGTCTAGTGTACTTGACAGACAACTCAATGAATTTTGCTTCAAGGATGTAAGTAATTTCCTTGGAGGAAAAAAAAATCTTGTGGTGCTTTATTAATAATAAATTACTACCTATATAGGATTTTCTGTTTATTAAGACAGCTTATTCCTGATTAGGTATTTGAATTGACTCTTGCTCAGAGTGAGTCTGAGTTCATGATGCTTTCCAATGTCATGAAACTCACAGTACCTGAATTGAGGTCTGTCACTGTATCATTTGCCATTCAAACATTGATTTAATTCTGGATCTTTTCGTAAAATCCAGCTATAACTCATCAAAACAGAAGACTACTAGAATCAACGAGCATCACAGCAAAATCACTGGCTTCACAATGATTTCAGCACTTTTGGGAGACAATGATGCTTCACTATTTGAGGATGATTATATGCAAACAGTAGAGCATTGCCCTTATATATGTCCACTGCCTAATTATATGTAGGATTTAACATATTTGTATTTGAATTCACAGAATATCGAGGCCATGCTGCCAATGCCTCTTTCTCATTCTTCCCTCATGCAAATGAATCTTCACTGCCTCTCATGAATTGTTAAGTTGAAATAAACTTTTTTAAAAAAATAGGAAAAAAATTATTAAACCCAAGGCATATCGTTATTCTCACCACATTTGTGATAGCAACAGACCTGCATACATACTAATGTTAATTGCAAACTCTAGTTATTAAACATACCTTTTTACTAAACCAGTTATAAAAGGTTCAAAACTAAGACTGTAGGAATTATTAAAGAATTTTAACTGAACGTCTAGCTTGGGATACAAATAACGTGCACGCATCTTAGGACCTAAGTTTCTCGCTAGTCAGTATTTTCAGTATAAATCTCAAGATTCTTGAAACTGTAGTATATGGATGGACAGAGTGACACAGAGTCCAGAAAATGGAAACATTTTGCCACCAAAAATTCCAGTAGATGTTGCCTGCTGGCTTAGGCATTCTGGTTACAGGCTATGAGATCCCTGCCCTTCAGGTATTAGGGAAAAAACAGAGGAAGTAGTGGATGTGACAGTGTTCTCTTCCATCGTCAGAAGCTTGCACTGATTTAAGGTAGCGTAAGACCTTTCCCATTGATTTCTATAGATTCAAGATTTGATTAAGTACATTGTGTTAATCATTACATGTTTTTTACAAAGTGATCTTTTTGTTTGAAGCATACTTACTTAGATCCCAAACCAAGTCTTTCTGCCAATTAAAATCTTAAGTTTGGGGTTTTTTTCACTCTTAGTCCATCCTAATATTTCCAGAGTAAAATATCAAGGTCTTCCGGAAGTGAAGATGAAATGTGCATTTCATGAGTTTTGTTTTTTTCAATAGTGTGTAGCATACTCCCCAGTGCTCCTAAGAGCACCATTGGTTGCCATCCCTCTGTTGAAAATGCACTTATGTCTGGGTACTTTCTGCGTTTTTACGGAGAGGAACACACTGAGATCAAGCCACTCTCCATCTCTGAAACTGCAGTGGCTTGTACACACAGCTGGATATGCAACTTTCATCTTTCGTTATTGCCTGTGAATTAAGCTCTTCAGACTTCTTCCATGATCTGTTCTTCACAGAATGCTTTCTTCCAAGATGGTTTCTTTACTTTCTCTTTCATATGCAGCATTTCTGATCTCTTCAAATCACACCATTTGTAAGGCCTTGTGGATTACAACGACCAGGCAGCACTGCTAGCAGAAGTTACTCAAAATCTCACTGTGGAAAGAAAGCAGGGTTTCAGTGTAACATCCCAAAGCTAGTCAGCTGCTTTCTGCTAACCATTGATTCTAATAAGTAACTTTCTTCAGTTTTTGGTTTTGATTTGGTTATCATTCATCCAGTAATTTGTTAGAACTCTTCCATATTCTGGAGACCTTCAGAACGTGGATGATACTATACCTTATTCTGCTTTTTTGTGAAAATCACTAATATTCAAAAGTAGTGTTTTATCCATGTTTAAAACTGCAAAGTTACATACAAAGGTTACAGCTATAGTATGAGTCATTAAATCATGCATTACATTGGAGGTTACAGATCTCCAGTTTGATTTCTAGCAGGACAAAATCAATGGATTATTGGACAATATTTTAATCAATATGCAATTAACAGCTATGATCCCTCATTTAAGTGTTTAATACTGTGCCACTTTGTACTGTTCTGTAAGGTACCTCCTTGTAAATTTGTACAAGCGACTTCTACAAAAAGGTTGAGTTTCATCTTAATTTTCCCGGACATTTGAAAAAAAATGGAGAGGAGTTGTGAAAGAAACTGGGAATGAGTTCATCTGCATTGTGGGGAGACTGAGTTTGGAATAAGTACTGATACGTCTCCTGTTTGGGCAGTCCTCTCCTGCCATTATTTATTACTAGGAAGTCTGCATGGAAGTTCGACATGTCTTGTGAGGCATATTCTAAGCAGCCGCCTTCTTTTTAGTATGTCTGCCAGACTAATGTTATCTTTGTTTTAACTGGCTGGCTTTCAGAGCTTTTAAAAAGATTCTTGGGGTTCCTTTCTCTGTTGTTTTCTTGCGAAGTGGCCTTGTTAAAATCAATAGATGTTCTATTTCTTATTCAATGTCTTTTTTTCTCTTCAGTTCTGATCATTGCTTGCTTTTCCATGATGAATTTACTGTGCAAATAAGTTTAAAATGTTGAGAATACTTATTAGAGGTTTTCCTATATAACTCAGAGGAGCAGAGGAAATATAAAAAGCATAGTTTTTTAGTTTAGAAATTGTTTACCAAAAAAATTAAAAAAATATTTCAATATCATGTGAAAAATAGTTTCAAATCACACCTGGTATTATTACTGAGTAGCATACTGCAAATAATTAATTAAAGATCTGTCATTTAATCGGACTTGTTAATCATAGGTCTGATTGTGTATTAATTTCTTATCTAAATAACCACAGAACTTAAATCAGACTTCCTGAGACTTGTCAAAGCTTAGATGGAGACTGAATGTAAAAGCTGTAAGAACACAATGAAATAACAATGTAATAGTTCTTTGTTCTTACAGCACTCTTTATCAGTAAACCTAAAATTGCTTTATTAAGGAGTTCCAAACTGGGGTAAAGAGATGAATTGGCTTATCCAGGTTGTATCAGCAGGTAAATGACGGAGCAGGGAATAGGCATAAGGCCCTTTGAGCTCCAGGCTGGGGATCTGTCTGCTGAGCAACACTGTGTCTCACCTGCTTTTATCCCAAATGACTGAACGATATGCTTTCAGTCAAACAATGAAAATCAGACTCCAACTATTGTTCACCAGCTTTGTTTCATGTATGTTTCTTCACCTGGACTGCATGGAACGGATCCCAACTGATTCTCTTCACAGTCCCTGTTACTCAGCCTTTGGGGTTAGACTACTCATTGTACAGCCTGAAGCATTCCTAGCATTGACAATGATGATTATGTTTTCATCATCTCAAGGGGGGCATATCTGATAACTGTCTAATTCCAGGACTATGATTTCACTGCCTGCAATTTTTCCACTGAGGTGCTGCACAGCTGTACCATGTTCTTGTGGAGTCTGAAAACTTTCAACTCACTATTGATTGAAACTATTACAAAAATAATAATATTAATGTCAGCAGCAAGGAAGTTTATCGTAAGTGATGACACTGTATAGGCTCACTCAGGATGTTTACCAGAGCAACAGTTGCCAGGCAGATAAAGTATGTTTGGAAGATGCATTAGCAGACTTTTTTTCTTCCCGCAGCAACTGCTGAGGAATGAAACATATTTCTTGTACTTACTTGCATTTTGAGTGACTCTGTGAATGCTTGATTCATTAATAGTTCCACCCCCACCCCCACTTTTTTAAATTAGTAGCCAGGAAAGCTATCAGATTAAGAGACTGAAGATTTTTGCCCATCAGTAAACAGAGACCATGACTTCGGTGGCCAGTAGGCAGATTCGTTAAGGAGAACAATTTAGAAGGAAGTCAACAGCTTGAGCTTTGTCCCACATCCCAATTCCAGTGTGCACTTACTGAAGTAACACAGAAATGTAAGGAATACTTACTAACATTTGGTGGAGAGAGGAGATCCTCCTACTGCAGTGTATCCCTCTCCGGCTACAGCCTATATCCCCAGCCACATCTCTCCTTTTCATTTCAGAGATCCACTTGAGCCCACTTGGATCACAGGGTTAGCATGGCTATGTCATGACTTTTTATGTAGTTAACAGCATACAGGAGAGTGAGGAAGCTACTATCTTATTTGCCTTTTCAGCCCAAATTACTAGGTACCTAAATATAATTGGGTAGTAGGAACAGCTTTGGCACAACTTCAAAGAAAGGTCTGATTTTATACCTTTGGATCTGTGGAGAGACATCTTCACTTTCTTGTCACCACACCCAACTACTAAGAATACGCTTTCTCTATTTATAGCAGGCACTCCTTGCAACATGCATGTAAATTCCTTTTAAAGTGTTTTCCTGGACTTTATTGACTTTAAAAAGCCAGGTGTGCAGAGAATTTTTTTCCCCCTGAATATCAGCAATCTATTAGGGATATAACTATGTTTTTTTTGTCTCCCATGAAAATTTTCAAGACTTAGAACATTTTCCTGTGCAAAACCGAAATGAAAAGACGAGATTTTAAAAAATTCTACAGGGAAATTTTGGACTGGGTTCCTTCAATCATCTACTTGTATTGCAACCATGTAAACATTTAAACTTAACTTTCTTAAATTATTTTATTTTATTTTGTGCAAACTAATTAATTAAGTTTCAAAATGAAAGGCAATTTCAAACTAAAAAACAAACCCCTTGTTTTGCTTTATTTAAGTATCCACAAGGGATACTTCGAAAACCAAAAATATGGTTTATTCCCACTAAATCTGGAAATGTATTTCCTATAAATCATTTTAGGTTTCACAGCTTGGCAACACCCCAAGGAAAGTATTTCATCTGACAGCTCCCAAGAATCTGTAAAGACTTACTTTCACTGTCACTATTTGGAGAAGCTTCCCTGACAGTGTAGGTGGCTTATTTCCAGGTTTGTTTCTTTACTTTCTGTAGAGAATGGTGGCTAGCAGAGCAAGAATATCATAACTGAGAGAAGAGAAAAACATCACCCAGCCACACTAAATGACTACACATGTTGCTTGATCCTTGGCGCTTTTTTGTTGTGGTGGTAAAGGACTGCAACCTCATAGACACATGCTTGCTTAACTCACGTGGATCCTGCAGAATTTGACTTCTAAATTTTGATCAGTGTGTAATCATCCCAGATGACAGTCCGATTTTCCCAGCACAATTTTCCTTTCCCCATCAAGCCCTGAGGGATTCAGGTATAGGTGTGTTTTAACGATGTCGACACGTGTCTATTAGTGACTGGGGCTGGGATTAATGACTCATTTTACATAACCTAGCAAACAGCTATCCAGTGGTTTTCATCACTACTGACCTGGGCTTTAGTCCAACTTCTGACATAAGGGCGGAAGCCTCTGTATCCTATTGCAGTTGTCTGGGCTGCAAATTGCTTTAGTGAATGGCTTTACTAATAGCCTCTAAAGAAATGGTGGAATACTCAGCAAATAGTAATGCCATCCAGGCCTGTGTGTATCGTAGTGTATTAGGTAATCAGTGAATGATATTTTTGTACATTCAAGTTCTCCCAGATGTCAAAATGGCAGTAATTGGGCTATCTTAGTGTATCTCTTGACGAAATATCTTGGGTCCTGAAATGTTTCACGAATCCATCCCATACGAAATTGTGTATTCAGAGGGCATTTCCTCTAGTCAGGAGTAAAATATGCATTTCTTATTTAGCCATGAAGTAGTTTTCCTGAGAAACATTTAAAAAACCAAACATCAACTGCAGATAGGTCTGAACTGAGAGATGAGATCTGAACTGTCCAGACCTCCTCAGACCTTAGGACTCAACATGGCCCAATTTCTAGATTTGCTTGGAGAGGAACCATAGTTACTAGGAGTCTCTCTTAAACAGATGTTAATCTGTTTCCAATATGCCACTTTTCTCTACTTCATTACTGGCATGCAGTAAAGCAGGTGCTAATGTTCAAAATGTAGGTATCAGTGCTAAGCAGATGGTTGTTCCTGTTCAGAAGTGTCAGTACAAGATTAAATCATCTGTGATTAAAAGGAAACATTTACCCATGTATATCTGCCTAGAGCTTGAAATCTATTTAATAAATTTAGAACAAAGTTCTTACAATAAATGTAAAAACTATATTCTATTAAAGCAAACAGAGAATGAAAACTATCTGCACCATCAAACCCCTAGTTCTGTCCCTGTTTTCAGCCCCAATTTATCACATCCTGGTGACCTATCATCAATCATGTTGAACCACAGACCGAAAAGGAAAATCCCCATGAGAACAGCATACTAACATTTCCTGGTTGCCATGCAGTGCAGACTGTGGTTTTACCAAGAAGTCTGTTAACAACCTTGTGTCTCAGTATTCTTCTACAGGTTTTCGTTTAAGGGGGGGCAGAGTTTTTGGAAATCTTCCACTTCATTTGCTTTGGTGTATCTCTGCAGTTGTTAAAATAACTTTCTTTTTTTTTTAATATAAGACAGCATCCACCTTAAGAATGAAACCTTTAGTTATTGTCTTGAAAGCAATGAAAAGCAGGGAGTAGTGCATGAAACATCCGTAACAGTGGATCAAAAATCTTTATGGAAAATTGACTCCCATAGGAAGAGTTTGCATGAGTCAGTGTTACTCACTATGCGTAAGGGTTGCAGAACCAGGGTGGAAATGGAGATTGCACCTGGCTTCTTACTGTGACAGCTTCTAACAAGCCTCTAGTATTAATAATCAGGGTGTAACTCACACTTTCATGAAAGGACAATGTTCTATAGTCTGTCTCAGCCAATTCTATCACACCAGTGGACTCTAGCTAGCAAATTGTCTGTGGAACTGGAGTTGGTGATTTTGGCTGAAAAGTATTAATTGAGCCTTAGATGCATGAATGGCAATAGCAGAGAAGGGCTTGCATGCAGCTGCTTGAGGCAGAGCACCAGAAACCTGAGGAAAGATAGGGAGAAATGGCCTGTGTGGAAGTTAATGTTCTCCATGCTCATAAAACTCAGTGCAGGCTTAGGGGCATTCCATGGCTTTGGGTTGAGTCAGCCAAGTCTCATGGTCTGGATGAGATTAATGATGATGACAATTCAGGCATGTCTAGTACTTTTTGCCTTTTTTAAGAGCTATTATTAAACAATTTTGTCTTTCAGCTGTAGCAAATCATGTGCATGTCAGGGAAAGATCATGGTCTGTCAGCCCCCAAAGCCTGCCAATTATAAGAGGGGGCAGAAGGGAAGGTTTGGGTGCTGTTTGTGGTTCCACTGTGAGTCCACTCTGAATCAGCTCCTTTGAAACTTTAAAAGGGTTGAAGGGATCAGTAATAGTTTGGCACACAGTATGAGTTTTGCATTGCCTTGTCTCCTGAAACAGAGAAAAAAATCCATCTTTTGTGTAACTGTGTTAAAGCCAGCTAAGTAACATCAACATAAAATTAATGGATTTGACCTTCCTACACTATAGTAAAAAGTGGAATATTTAGATTTGGATTTGGCCATCATGTTTCTTCCTTAACTCAAAATTAGTCTATAAGCCTCAGCATCGAAAAAAGAATTTAAGGTGTTAATTTAGTTTAGACCCCGTCTTTTATTTTTGATAAGTTTTGTATTGATATGACTAGAAATATTTTCATTAATTCAATTAAGGGTCCCCATTGTCTGGACATTAAAATATGAGAACATAAAATAAAAACTCTGGGTTCCCTGACAGCTCTGGGCAGTATGTTCTGCATCTGTATTTTGCCACTTTTAAAATATGGTAATTACTGTCTTCATAGAGGAGAGGCTGGGTTTATGCAATTTGCTTAAGACTGTGAAATGCCATGTGAGTTTTAGGTACTGCTGTAGCCCTTTATCCATACTCACTGCTTCACAAACAGAGTGTCTATACCACAGCAATGTTACAAACATTTTTAATAGTAGGTGTAGAAGATATCATCAAAATAAATACCAAGCATGCTGTCTCAACATTATTTTAGGGCAAAGTGCCAACTAATTGGATGGCTTCAAAACCAGTTTGGAGAATTGGATTGCCACATTTTTGCCCGGGGTTTCCTGGACACCCACGTGATCTCCCACGCTGCGTGAGCGAGGCTTCCTGGCAGCTTTGGCCCTTCTGTGTGTGCGTGCAGTGCAGTGGGTCAGCACATGTGCAATAAAGCCTGATACTTCCCAGAAGTGTCCTGGAGTACAGTTTGTACGCTGTAGAGGCAGGCTGAGCATTTCCATGGAAAATGTACGTGCACGTAGCTGTAGCCTACAAGTAGTTCCATTAAGGCTATTTGTGTAAATACGGCCATTTGTGTAAATAAGCCTATTTATTTTCAACAGCTGGAGTTTAAGGAATTGGCAGTCTAATTAGTGGGATTCTGGCTACGACTGGGTCTCTGGATGGTAGTGGAGCATATCTTGTGGTGTTTTAAAACCATGAATGGGCTGAGGTTTGATGACAGCTGAATCAAATTCACTCTAAACAAAAGTGAACTTCACTTAATATTGCAGTGAATCTGGGATGACCTGCGAGATTCAAATGCAGCCCAAAGTAAGTGGATGTGGTATCTGCTTTCATAGCAAAAGTTCTTCAGAAATTAGCCTAAAGTTATTGGAAGAGATGATGTTCCAAACAAATCGAGTTCCAAAATCACTGAGCTTGTTACTTTTAAGTAATCGAGTAGATCTTTGTGATCTGATCCCCAAATTTAATATTAAGTCTTGGGTTTCACAGAGTATGTTTAATTATTAACCATTTTAGGCCTGCCTTGTTCTACAGGGAAGAGAGACTGCAGAAGGGAAAACTAAAGAGATGCCTTTTTCCTGTCTAGGTCATTTATGTTTAATACAGCTACTGATTGGACAAGTTCCAAAATAATGTCAGGCTTTGAATATGGAACATTTGGAGCTAAAGCAGAAGTCACTCACATGGCAGCTGTGAGGGCAGCTCCATCCCATAGCCGTAGTCGTGGGCCACATCCTTCCGTGCAGAGCAGCTATTCGTCGTGATGTGAGAAGACATCTATTGGGATCTGCAACCTGAACGTCTGTTGGCTACAACAGACTGTTGTGACTTGCAGGTACATGTGGCGATGGCTTCTGAGCATGTGCTGTTCAGTGAGGGGTGTGGCCACAGAAGGTCTCTAGTCCATCAGCTATCCCCAGGACCAGTGCTGTGCACGTCTGCATCTGGCACTTGTGGAAGCACTGCGACTAGTTCAGAATCATGTGTGGGAACTTGCTGAGACTATCATTCTATGTTAATCCACCAGCTTCTCCTCAGACTGTGAAACTCAGGCCCGTTGCAAGACATTAAGTCCTCCAAGAAAGAAAAATGCATTTGTTAGTGTCCTCTTCCACACATGTTCCTCATTCTTGCCTTCAAAATGTCTCATGACATGCCTGTCATCGGAGAAAATTTAATAGAACTATTTTTCCCTGGAAGAAAACAGCTGTGTCAAAGTAAAGGCATTTCAAGAAAACATGTTAGTCTTGCATAAATTTTACAAAACTAAAAATTACGTCCTCTTTGTATTTTTTTATAACATACGATAATAAAAATATTAAGAACGGTATTCATCAAGACTGTTAAACAGATATACAATGTATATCAATTTTTCTACATTAAATGTTTTTGTCGGCCTAAATAATGGGGGGGGCAGGTGGGAGAAGAGATATTTTTTACATTCTTTTTGTGGAAAGGCAATCCAAGTAACCATAATGATTAATTCTGTTGCCTATGGTAAAAGTATTTAAGATTGGATGCACAACTTTTGAGCTCCTTTGGACAAGCAGTCATCAACACTATTGCACTCCTACCTATGCTGCGAATAATGGTGGTCTTCTCCTACACCATACAGTCTGGATCTAATCTGGTGTTTTATCTCCTTGATTGTTTCCTGTTACCTGTGGAAAGGAACATTCCTTGCAGTTTACACTGGGTAGATGCACTGTAGATAGAATAACCTCAGTTTACCAATGAACAAAAGCAATTGAAGGAAGAGTGCACACCTTGATTACTATCATTTGCTTTCATATCTATGCTATAGAAGAAAATAGACTGTCAAGCAAAAATGACATTAGGAAGGTTGCTTGTTATTCACATAGAAATGTGCATGAATTGCATTTAGGGTCTTTTAGGAAAACAGTTATTATATGGCATATTTTATTTCTAATAGATGGTACAGACAACCCCTTTAAATATTTGGAGAAGACTGGTCTACTTTTTCCTTTCATGCACGTGGAACTCCCATTAAAATCAAGATAAAATGAGTCATGCTCCTCTCTTCACTGGGAATAATAGGCTACTCCAGTTAAGTGTGCTTTGCAGTTGTCATTCTAGTCTGGAGTTGCAACCACTTTTTTCTCTTGAGGGAAAGGTGGGGCAGGAGCAAGATTAATTCACATTGCTTTGAAGCATCCTGATCTTTTCACGTTTTCTCCATGCACATGATTATTCTTCTTCATATTATTGTTATTATTATTAGTTATATCTCTTTCTTAGCTGTTTCTGTTAAAAGAAGATTATAAACAAATGTTTATTTTTCCTCTCATTTTACTCAGTCACAGACTTTCCTTGGATTATGCCATTTTCCCACTGTACCTGTTGCATTCTGTAGGCAGTATCTTTCCAACATAAAGATGAATGGAGTGTGATCTCCTCAGAGCCTCTAGCCCTTATGCCTTTTGTTCAGTGTCTGTAGTGAATTGTATGAGGCGCTCCCCTCCCGTAGGCTTTGCATGTACTGCTTGTTCAGGGTTCCCGGGCTGAAGGCCAGAAAACAAATTGCACAATGTAACTATGGCATCTAAAATTTTTATTTTATTTTATTCATTATTTTTATCCTCATACTGCTAGTCATTGAAAGTTACTTCCATGTGCAAACCTTTACAGTATTATTAAATTCAAATCCATTTAAGACATCTTTTAACATTAAAGTACGTATTGAAGTACATATGCAGCACATATTGAAACTCTGACGTGGGTTGGCAGTAAGATGTTTGTGTGTGAGCATGAGCTCAGCAAGAGGAAGCCTTTCAAAATGGAGGAAAATACCGTCAGGCTGAATGAACAGGGAGTAAGAAGTTCATTCGTGTGAATTCTTGTATAATGTGTATTTGACACTTCTCTATCTGCCCCAGCAGGCTGAGTAAGAAGAGCTTAAAGATTATCTTTCAGGGAGTATTTAGCAGCATAACGTTGTTGTAGTTCAGAATATCTGTGCAGCTCACTTATTTTTTGTCTCAGATAGATCACGCAACATCAAACCAACGCAAGCTTTCTGCTTTTGTCTAGCTAATAATAGGAACACCTTGTTTGAACTAGTTCTGAAACTGGGGATTGACATATATATTCATTCAAAAGGATTCACTGTGAAAGGATCACAATGAGATAATTAAGGAATCTTGTGATCATACGGGCTCTGATTATACACCATTTCATCTTTAAAAAATTCTGTTATAAATGAAATATTTTGTTTTCAAATACATTTGAATATGCAGTTAGTTTTTGAGTAATGTGGCTTCCAAGACTTTCACAATGTATTTATATCTCCTGCACATTATTGTAGAAGTGCTAGCTACCTCACAAAGACGTGTTGTATTGCTTTTTTTCGGAAAGGCTGAAGATTTGGCTTGTGTCTCAGCCCAAAGAAGGGAAGTATGAAGAGGGTGATTGAAAGTGCTAACTCTCTTTCTGAATGAATCGGTAGCTGCTGCTTGTTGCTGGTTTGCATTGAAAGCACTATACTTGAAATAATTTCCAAGTCTTCAGTGAAGCATTAAGTTCAACAGTTTGTAATTCCTTTTCTTCTTTTCTTTCGATAACAGAATTCAATGTAAGTTGCAGATATGGAGGAGTTTTTCATGTTGAGAAAAACGGTCGCTACAGTCTCACACGATCTGAAGCAGTCGAACTTTGCAGAGCTCTCAATAGTACCTTGTCAACACTAGAGCAGTTGAAGAAAGCACATGAACTTGGATTTGAAACTTGCAGGTAAAGAAATTCTTGAAAAAATAATATATCATGACAAATCCATCCATCCATGCTATAGTGTAATAAGTACAGTTGACTTCATATATCTGTTAATTAGATGGCCGTATCAGTCCTCAAGTTATATTCTGTGATGAACAAAATATCTTCGTCCACGTGTATGTTTGCTCTGGGTCCAGTAATAGATGAGTCCTTGACTGCATATACTTTTTAGCAATTATCTTTAAAAAATCATAACCTCTTACAGATAAAATCTACAGATAACAAAAGATTGACAGTATAATAAACTAATTAGGAAGATGTTCAGATCGTACTGTATCACTGACTAATTGGTAAGAGAAGTGTGTGAAAAGTATTTATGATTTTTAATGACCTGATGTAGGGTCAGAGACTGAAGATGGTATACACAGTATAGGGAACTCTGTCTTGTCAAGAAACAGTAAAGAGCAGCAAGTGGTACTGTGAGGGATGACTCCTGACATCCCAGTGAAAAAATGGCCACAGTACTAGTGCATTCTTATAATCTGTGAATGGAGAATTTTCAGAAGACAGCCATAAAAATGATTAAAAAACCCAAACGCACATTGTCAAGTGACTTAATTACCCTCTGTAATTAATGATGTATAGGGCAACAAACGCAGATAATAGAGACTCTTCAGTTTAGCAAAATATAACTAGACCAAGAGACTGGAAGTTACTCACAGAAAATTTTGGATTAAAAAAATTAAGTGAGTAGTAATACAACAAAATATGTAAAGATAATAATTATTGGCTGAAACAACTTATAAGGGTTGTAGTACATTCTTTGTGACACCAAAATTTCATCAAGATGAAATATTTTCCCCAAGGATGCCCTCTGTTCAAACAGTAACCAGATCAGGACAGTCCTATGGTCTTAAATACGTCAGACTAGATGATCATGTGATCTTGCTTTACAAAATAGATAATACACTTATTATGCAAGTCATAATGTTGCATAATGTTAATTATGCAAGTTCTAAATGTTCATATGCAGAAAAGAGATTGAACTCAGGAACTGTAAATTTGAAGTTTGGTGTTTGTTGGTTTTGTTTTTTTTTTTAATCAAATAACATAGATTCATATTTGTAAACCATTATAGAGTTGAAATAAATTTCAGCAGATTTTCAACTTTATTGCAATCTAAAATGAGCAGCAAATGTGGAGAAATGGAATTTATCTTCTAGCTGACTGGAGTAGAAAAGTTCAGTGAACATTTCTCCAAAATTTTTAAGACTTTCATTCTGGTATCATGAGAAATAGTACTAGCATCAAAACTGCTTGCAACTATTTCCTGTGAATTAGTTCATTTCAGTTTAGTCAGTGACGCTTTACGTTTTTAATGCCTAATGCATGAATGTTTTTTCCCACTGGCTTGCAAGCCCGTGAGAATTGAATAAAGCTCCTTTGAAATTAATAGTATCCGTACAAAGTAATTTGTAATCATGGAAAGATACATGTGCAGTGCCCTGAAAACATTCTTATACATATAAATGTCATGCACTGCCATTGATTGTAGCATATGGCACGTTCATTTTCACAAGCATTGTGCCCTACACAGTGGTGAAAGAAGTGGACAATAGTGCCTGGGAACAACAGCCAGAAAATTCTTAGGAGATTCTTCCATGAGAAGTGGGAATGTCATTTAAGATAGCACCACATAAAGACTAGAGACAATTTTTTACTCTAAGGGAAAAGTCCTGTATAACATAGTAGGCATGTTCTTTCTCTAATGTTAGCGTATGAACATACTTAGCATTCTGAATTGTCCAGCACTACACAATACATAGAGACTAAGGATCAAATCCTAACTAAACGCCTAGGGGTGGAATTCTAGTGCTAGCAATTATGAGTATTCTGCAATATGGAAAGTCTTTTCTGAAGTTAAAATATATAGATAATTGAAAGAAGGAGTAGAGGGAAATGTTTTTTGCAGTGGGGCGCTGTAGTTTTTCACTAATGTTACAATTCTCCCTAATTCACAGTTTAGCAGAGAATGGATTTGGACATGTAAGACATGTGGATAGAATTCCTTCCTCTCTTCCTTCTGGCCAGCCCTCCCACCCTCTTACTTTAATTTGTTGATCCTGTGCTAGAATTCCTTGTCAGTAAGGCTAGGCTCTTATCAAGCTTAAGTAGCAGAGAAGAAGTATACTGCATATAACCATCAAAATACATGTGGAATGGTGAGTGAATAAGATGAATCAACAGACCATAACACAAGCAAGTGATTAATGGATTATAAAGTGTCAACATTGGAGGCTTAGTTGGAAGTGTGAGTAAAGCAGTTTATAATTCCATGAACAAGAGAGTTTCAGAATTGCAAGTATCTCCACATTAGACATGTAACTGGAACGGGGCTCACAGATAAAAAACTGCAAAGTTATGGAATTTACTCCTCGCTGATAAATTGTGCCTCTCAAGAAGTAAAACAAAACCCAGACCAAACCCCAGTTCTCGTTACCATTCTATCACACCTCCCAGCTAAATACATTGGAATTAATCTGGTGTTACAGGATTGCAAAATAGTAATAACACATTGTGCATTATGTAGCTCTGTTAACCACAGTCTTCACTGAAATATGTGAGCTCTGTACACAATAGCCACATTGTTTGACTGAAAGATACAGTAAGAATTTGTGGATGAATGAGTGTTGTATCTGAATATTTTACTAAGCTGTCAGTTTTTGCAGAAAGTGACGTGTCTTACAATCACTTAGAGAAGTTTGCTCAGGTACTATAAATCGAGCCCCCAACATTTCTGTGTGAAATGTCACTGAACAGTATGTTATGCTCAAAGCAATGACAATGTGACTCCCTGAAGAAAAAAGAAGCCAGTCTTTAGTGTCAGGTAATACAACCTGAATAAAAAGTGCACTTGCCTCCCAGTCCCTCACTTTCACTGCCGTGCTCTGGAACCGATCGTCCTAGCTATTAAGATGCTCACTTAATTAAAATGGGTTTAGCTCTAGAAATTACATGCAAAATGGTGTTGAGTGGCTGGAGACTGATGTAGCTACATGTGCAAAAGGAACACCCTTCATATACAAAAAGTATGCATAAATGCATGCACTTTTTAAAAGTAATGTAAGATGAAAATATTGGCTTCTTCGTAGCTTCTTCATGTTTGAGATATCTAGAACATTTATGCCATCTGCTATAATATGCTACATAATATGGTGTATTTTCCTCTGTTCTTCACAGGTATGGTTTTGTAGTGGGGAATATTGTTATCCCACGAATCAATCCCTATCATCTTTGTGCAGCAAATCACACTGGCATTTACAAACTTTCGGCAAACACAACCGGTCGATATGATGCATACTGTTACAATGTGACAGGTATGTATATGCTTTTGTGATGTATTTTAGATACAGATTAACTAACAATAACGTATGTAATCGCCTATTTAAGGTACTGGCATGAGGGCTTCTGTATTAAATATCATCTGTTTTTCAGCTGAGAAGAAATACATTTTGTCAGCCTCTAGAAGTGTATCTATAATGCCAGCAATTAATTTGACACGTTTTGTCATTAGTGTGTTTTGAACTAAACCATTTTCCGCCCTTGGGACTAACTTAGTAGCTTCAGAACGGTTCATTATAATGGCTTAGTGCAGTGAACCACTGCAGCAGTGAATCTAAAAGACGTAACAGTTGTAGGCGCTCAGCTCTTCTGTTCATGCACACGTGAGCTTCTATAGTTATTTGCGTTAAGGGATGCTAGGAGTGGCTGCCTTGGGGGTGGCCATCCCAGGCCCATGGACGTGGCTGCTGCTCTCCTGTTTGCTCTTTCATCCAGTATTTGCTCTCAGGCAAATCTCCATTCAGGCATTAGGCAGTTAGATAGCGATGCGGGTCAGAAGCAGACCGCTTTCTTCTAAGGTTTTGAACTTTCTAATAGTAGGAAATATTTCACTAAATTATTAGGAAAATGTAGATAATCTTGTGACAGATGCTGAATGCAGTATTTGAAGATAAGATCTGGACAAACTTCAAATGTCTTGAATTTCAGTAGGTTATTACATTCACAGTGGAAACAGACATATCTTGCAGAAAGCTGCAGGCAAAATTCATTGATGATTTGCATGGCAGTGACATTTTTTTATTTTGTTCTTGGTGGTCATATCATTAAAAATCATCTTTGCATTGGCGTAGTATCAGGTGAGCTCTCATCCTCTGTCACCCACAGATGACTCTTCTCCTGCACCAGCGAAGTCCATCCCCACCAGAGCTTTATTCCCGAGTCTTATACCCTTCTGGCACTGTGAGCTCCCACACTGGCCCCAAGCGTGGCACTGCATCCCGCTGGAGCGAGCAGTGCTCACCAGACCAGGGCACACTCCGCCTGCGCAGAGCCCTCCGTGGAGGGGACGGGGTCCCTCCGTGGAGGGGATGGGGTCCCTCCTGCTAAAAGGGATTAGAGCTGCCACTGCCGCCACGCCAGTGGGGCTGTCTGCACTGAAACTGGGTCATAAGGCTATTTTAACTGACGCTGATTGCAACCATTTTCTGGAATGGTTATGAAAATGGAGAATCTCGTTGTTAGCTGACAGAACAATCTTGAAGTGCCCCACCTGGGAAGGAGCAAAAAGGGAACATAGGTAGATCAGTAAATAACGTTTGATTTGGAAATTTCTTTTCAATTGTCTGCATCTGAAGCTGACATTTTGTGATTATGTACCATTAATATGGGTGTACACATGACTTTTTTCTCAATTTTCTCAAATTAATATTTTCTATTTTCCTTCTTTTACAGAAACAAGGGACAAAGCATGTGAGCCGATTGAAAGGCTAGATACTTCTTTCTTCAATAATCAGGGTGAAATAGGTACTGTATTGATTAGAAAGACCTGCCACTTCTTGCATTTTTAGGATCTGGTTATCTTTTTTTACATAAACAATTGCTAATATTAAAAATCAAGCCAAAAACAAGAAAAAGAAGTCAAGAGATGTTCAACAGCCATTAAAGCATTTAGTCACTTGTCTTCCCCTAAATGCTATGGAGCTCGGTTTGCCTCAAGGTGCTACCAAACATTTTTTATATAGGTATTTGACATTTTTTAGCACCTCAGAGCTTCTAATGTTTCTTTGACATATAGGACTTTGCTTAAGACAGCAACCTTTCTACATCTCATTTGAGCTGCTGGTTGGAAAAGCAGCTGAAAGTGGAAGAAAGGTCCCATAATAAATTATTTGTCCCAATTCTAAAATTCTGATTGACTGTACAGAGGCCAAGATTTTATGTTCAAAATCAAACTATCTGATCGAAATATCAAAATATTTGATGCAGAGCAGGCCCTATAGGTTTGACAAATATATACATTAGCATATATACATTAGACATAGTTTAGTGATGTATGATCTAGACAGATTAGATAAGATGGCAAAAATGGATGAACTGATATTAATCCACAACTGTTTCTCTTTATTTTTTTGTTGTAGGACTTAAACTGTTTAGCATTATTGAAATATAGCTATGTAGCTCCTTGATAGTATCAGCTGCTTAATTTCCTCTTTCCAACAGTCATTGACAATGCAGATGGCTCACGTTATAATGCAGATGGCACGCGTCACAGCGGAGAGTCCTCAACCTCAGGTGCGGATGATGAAAATGTAGGTAGTGGATCAACACATGACACAACTCCCATGGATACCTCCATCAGGAGATCCAGCCCCTCATATTATGGAAGTGCTACCCCAGTCTCACAGCTGCCAGATCATTCTTCTGGAGGGGGTGAAAAACAAACTCCTAGAAAAGATTCTGGTAAGGACAGTTGCCATTATATCCCCTTTAAAACAACCTAGTAAAGGATTACATTGCTAGTTAAAGGATATCATGAGGGAATGAGAAGCACCATCTCTAATTTGTATCCTGGAGAAGTAAAAGGAGAATGTGTGTCTTTGAAAGAAAACAGAAGCATTCTGAATTTCTAAGGATTTTTTTGATTTCACGGGAGAGCAAAGCAGCCACACATGAGCATAGTTTCCCCCATAAATCTTCCCAGGATGTTGAGAATAGATGGTTCTAAGAATTTGCTCTTGTTCTTATTAAAGTATTTATTTCATTAAAGGCTCAAAAGCATATCTAGCAGTGAACATAGAGAGATTAGTGAGGCTGAGGGTATGCGTATATAGAGATAAGGATAACATATTCTTACCTGTTCTCTAAAAGGATGAACTGACATTAAGTAATAAGAACAAGGAGGAGTTTACAGTACAAGTGATTTCTCTTTGTACAAATACAGGGGTTTTTAAGGACATCTTCTTACTACAGCATAATACAGAATACACAGAGAGATAACATGTCAAATTAAGATGTTATTAATATCTTCTTCCTTTAGGTGGTAAAGCCAAATTCTGTTTTCATGAAGCCCTACCAAACGCAAATGCTATACTCTTTTTTAGGGCATTCTGCAGGGTGGCAAATTAGTGAATTAGAGTGCCTTTCCTGTATCTTGCTTTCTTGTGAAAGTGGCATGTGTTTTATTTCATCTTTTATGTTGCTTGTGTGGCTGAAATTATCAGAGGTCTGAAAGACTAGCTCCCATTGAACCTAAGGGATACAAATATAATTCATCCTCTAAATACAGTAAAATTTACTGGGTGACCTCTGACTACAGGCTTTTTATCAAATCACCAATAATTTACCAGTGAAGGATACCAGTAGTTTGCATCATTATCCTCAATAAACACTGAAATAAAAAAAAAAAAATCGAGCGGAAGCATTAGGATTATAAAATGACTTTTCACTGGTGGTATACTCATGACATGTTATGCTTGGTTTTCCATGTAGTTAGCATCATGAAAGGTAAATCCTCACATTCTCTTCCTAAGGAACTAGGATCGGAGCCATTCCCCAAGGTGTATGTCATGTATTTCAGTTGCTTGCCGTGAGAACTCTTATCAACTCTGCTTACATGCAGAGTTTAGATTTTTGGACTAAATCTCAGAATATATCTCAGTAAAGAGGGGAATATAAATAACTGCATTCATTGCTCTAGGATCCCTGTACAGATGGTATACAGGTGCAGTTAGAGCTTGAATCACATTGCCAGAATGTTCATTATCACTGTAATACATACTCATCTTGAAATAATCTGTTTTGGTGATAACCTTACTATGTCAGTAAAGTAAGACTCTTTGGGGTTGAATTATATGAAGAACCTAGTCTGTATCTTTCTTCTCTCTTGGACAAATAAATGAAGAAATGAATCTTGCAGCATAGAATAATTGAAGTAGTTGTGAGTACTGAGTTGCCGCTCAGCTAATGAAATGGTAATGATTCATCCATCACCATACAGATGATGAAGTTTCTCCTGTATCACCTGACATCTCTTTGGTGACGGCATCTGATGATTCCCCTGGAAAAGATGGTGGATGGTATCCTGCGAGTACTAGTAAGATTTATGTATTATAATAACTACATCAAATATAGATTGCATTAAAACTGCTTTCTTCTTCCAGCAGGGCATTCTGGTAAGTGGTGAAGTATACCTCATCTCCAGTTTTGGAAAGACATTGAAAGACAGTACTTTCCAGACTAGTTAAGTCAGAAATGAACTTCACTCTCTGGGACAAGGGGAGCTAAAACATTTACTGTATGTTTACTTCAATGCTTACACATGAGTTCAGAAAGATTGTTGTTTTGTATTTCCCACTGCTTTTTCATCACACCTATATACTCTATGAGGCACCACAAATTAGTGCAACCAATTATCACTTGAAGTCAATTTATTTCCAAGGTAGAAAAGGACATTTTTGTCAATTTGTGATGAAAGTGTCTGTGATTCTAATGTATTTATGATTGTAAATGTGGGCAATCCACGTCAAAAACATGGCCTCGCTCACCAAAGCAGTGCTTTAAGTGGCAGTTCCAACTGCCAAGCCACTTGTGCACTGCAAAAACTAATTTCGTCCTTGTTGTTGGCAATATGCGTGACTGGGGGCTGTGGTGGTTCCACAGGCTTTTAGGGCTCAGAAGAACAGTAGCCATTTTCTCTGCTTTTTCCTTAAATAGCTCTACTGAGCAGGAAAAACTGCTTGTGATGTTTTTATCAAATATGTAGTGCACAGCAGCTACAGCAAATAAAAAACTTTTAAAGTTATCTTACGTGTTTTAAAGTGGAACTGTACAAATATTCACTCTAGTTCTTAAGTTTAGCATGCTAAAGATCTTTGCCCCAGAAAATAAAGTGAACCTAAAGGGAGAACATTTTAATTATACAGAGGAGATCTACAGAGGCGTGTTGTAGTAAAGATTGAACTGATAGAAATGAAAGTTTCTTCCTGCTGACTCTTTTTCCCACTATGGAAGCCCATGATAATGAGGATTTTGCTTAATTGTTTGTTGGTTGGTGATAGATGGTCAAACGGTCTATGGGACTTGGAGGGACGGTGCCCCCATTACTGTATTTAGAAATCACAGGATAGAGAAAGAATGATTGTATGTCTTACACAGTTAGCAAAAGCTCTACTAAAAGACAGAAATCATTCAACCAAGCATCTTGTCTCAGAGGATGTGAAGGTTAGTAAACACCTTATAAATATGTAGATGGAAAAAAAGACATATCATGTTGATTTTCCCCCAAACCTTGAAAGCAAGTAGAGAATTTTCTGGTGCTTTTTTCAAGTGAAAGGTTTTTCAAGTGAAAGGTTTTTCAAGTGAAAGGTTTTTCAATGAAGTATTGCCTGTAAGCGGGGGGAAATCCCACCTGGTAGCAGGGATTTTGGTTGGTTGAGTTTGGTTGGGGAGTTTGGTTGGTTGTCTCTGGTGGTGATTTTTCCTTCATATTTATTTGCTTTTCTATGTGTGTGTGACTCTGTGCTTCCTTGTACAGGTGTTTCTGTACCCATTGCAAAAAACCTGTGCATTGTTTCTAGGCAGGAATGCTTTCGGTTTTCCTTTTACTACTTGATTATCAAATGTATTGATCCTAAGTACTTGTGTCCCTTCCTGTTGCTAACAGTTCTCTCTCATGGGCATGACTATTTCACAGAGGGAAAACTAGAGGTATTTAAGATTTTAAAAGATCAAAATAACTATAGAGCTATGTAATAAAAGATGTAAATACTGTTATATGTGTATCATAGAAGTGATAGCATTGGCATGATTGCTTATTGGTTTAGGGTTGACAGATTGATTCTCTGGAAAAAAAGATTATGAAAGTACTGCATGTGGGCTTTTCTGATAGCTTTAGCTGTTACTCAACAACATCACTTTAAAGCCAAACAGACCCATTTAATTTAATTTTACTGCATTATAAATGAATGATTAATTTAGCACTCCTTTCAGAAGTTAAGTATAAGCTATGCATCTCCATGAGAAGTCATCAAATATTCAGTACCAGAGGAGAAAGTTACATGGAGAACAAACAAAAAAGAAGATAAAGCCATGCCCCAATGTCTGCTATTTATGTTGTGCAACAGTGCAGGCTCATTGGAATATCCTGGCCACAATTTAATTTCCCAGAGGAAAATCCCAGACAGGAAAGTAGAAAATTAAGAAATAAGTAAAGAAAACTATTTGGCATATATCTTCAGATAGGTGGCTAAAAATATATCTATATAATTCTATAGTGTGTGAAAGTGAGAGACAAAACTGGTGGCTCTCCATCTATACACACCATTTGTAAACTTCAAGTTTGGTGAAAAGGTGTCTACCTTGGTCAAAACACTTCTTTGCTATGGATTTGAAGTGAGCAATTGCCACAGCTCCTTGTTCTTCACATGATCCCCTTTCATTATTGCTCTGGCTTTGGACATTATTGGTGATGTTCTCCATCAAGTTCACGGTCCAGATTAGTATATGGCCAGCACTTTGCCATTGACTTTCTCTCCTGGCTGAAACAAGTTTTTCTCTTTGTTATTAACAAGTTATGATTCGTCTGTAGATGTGACATGGATCAAATGTCATAAAATTCTGTTGCTGATCGATGAGATACTTCCCGAAATTATCAGAGCTAGCTACTCAAATAGTAACTGCGGCTGATTTTGTTCATCCATATATAATAGGTGTTTTTATACTCTGATGGATTTTCCTTTCATTTGGTTTGGAGCATTCCTTGAAAAAAGTCTCATCAATGAAAAAAGTCTTATGTCCATACTTTGGCAGATCTGGCAGGAAAACATCTGCATTGGTATTTTGTGTGTGGAAGGAAGCCGTGAATACATATTCATCACTTAAGAAAATGAGCTCCTAAGCCTTGTTTTGGAAAGCAGGTAGAAGTGAGAATTTTGCTGTGATTATAGCAAGTCAGATGGCAATTATTTAGTTATTCAGTTATTTTCTTGTTAACCAATTCTTTGGCATTATCATTTTGATTACAGTTCCATCCCAAAGCTCCAAATCTGAGACCACCTGGCTTCCTCATTTTCTGACACCATTGTCAGAGTAGTACTAGTAGCACTAAGTTTAGGGAGCAATCAGTGACTGTGAGAAGAGACAATATTTATTGAGTCAAGGACAGCTTTTCAGAAAGGCAAAATCTAGGTTAGGTGAGGTTTTGCTGCCAAAATAGTCATACCTTGAAAAAGTGCAATTCTGAGTTTAAGTCCATACACTTTGTACACAGTTTACAGATAAGCAAAACATAACTACTGCAGACTGAAATACATCAGTTTATCCTGTTTGATCATTAGAACTTTGATTCCTATGTCTTGCATTTTCCAATGCTTTCATATATTGCACAAAAATTTATCAAAACTAGTGTCTTTTATGTTAGTCTTCAAGGTATTTTTCTAAATTAATTATTTAAAGATTTTTTTCTGAATGAAAAAGAGTACATGATATCTTTCTTCATCTTCAAGATATAGAAGTAAGATGGTCTAAATGCTGATAAAAATATTGCTTGTGAGGAATTGCCAGAATAAAAGAATTTCCAGAGAAACATTTTGAAGTAGATTTTGCTTTCTTTTGGTGATGATGTGTATGACTTGAAGCACAGCTCTTCTTGCAAACTCAGCTTCTCAGTTTATTGATTAGTAACACTCTTAGCAGAGAGAAAGGTTAAACTATCAGCTGGCTTGCTTGAGGGGTTTCAACTTCTATGGTGTGCATGTTTCTGTTAGCTTTGGATGCTTTTTGTCAAAATATTGGGGCATATTTCACATACAGTACATACTTTGATCTGTCACACCTAAAAATGCCATGCAGAATTCGTTGACTTTACTGGACTTTCAGAGCTGGTAACACAATCTTACACTTTAGTATAATGTTTCAAACTTCACTTACTTATGCTAAAAGCAATTGGATATTTTTGGTGTTGGAGGAATGTAATGATACCAAGGGTTCATACATTCACCTTGCACTCACATCCATCTCGGTGGCATGAGCATGCTCAGGGTGCCGGTGCTAGCGGACTTGACTTTGCTGGAGGAAAAGTGCTTCTCAAGAAATAATAACAAGATCTTGGTTGAATGAACCATGTCCTAACGTCTCCAGGGCCTCATCATGACAACCTGGAGAAAGCCACCACCCAAGCTCAGTGGAATCCATTCTCAAACCACTGGTGGTGGTCAAATCCTGGAGAGAAGACGCAAGAACCCACACAAGCAACCAAGGGTAAAGAATGTCATGCTAAGAGGGTGCTTTGATTAGGGGCTGAATAACCAGAGCACGAGGGCAGGAAGCTTCAGAAGCATTAAGTGGATTGGGGTTGAATGTGTGGTACAAGTCACTGCTTTTCATTACYATGTGTTTGAAGTGGGAAAAGCAAAGTACTGGGATATCTCTCACTGGCTGTACATTTGGTAGCGATAGAGCAGTTGTCCACATTGCTCATGTACTGCGGAGGTATTCTGCGTGTCTGAAAGGGATGAGTACATGAGTCATTTTATGAAGGATGTACTTGGGTTTTTCTTTTTCCTGTTTGGAGGCAATTTAGAAGTAGACTATTCCAACGAGAAGGACTTGTGGGAGAAAGGAAAAAAATGTTTTCAAGCCAGTACACTATGCTCACTCTGCTAGAAGAGGACAGAGTATGGTTAGTGCTGAGAGCATGCATAGGGCACTGAAATGTAGCTAAAAGAGCCACGCTGGGGCAGCTTCAGCAGGGCCATGGCAGAGTGATGAATCCCTTGGGGGTGGAAGAACCAGGAGGAGATATGGACCATGAGAAGCACGGTGCTGTACACTCTCCCCRGTGATTGTAAGGCTGCATGTAGGGGAGACAGGAAAGCATAACTGCTGTCAGCAGAAGACCTTGTGGCTTAGGGCTTCATGGCAGGTTTAACATCATCACAGCAGAGGTGACCTCAAGTGGCAATGGTTCAGATGATGAAGACTCTTCAGAGGAGAYGATTTACCCCACAGTGTTTCCAGGCTGGGACAGGAGTGTGACCAAGGACGAGTATGCTCCAAGTACTAGTAAGGAACTTCCTTTCTCTTTGGATGGTTTCTTTCTTCTTTTTCCTGTCCTACCAGATGTTCCTCCTCCTTTGCCACACATATATTGTGTGAAAATTGGATCCTCTCCCAATCAGCTCTTGTTTCAAACACACCTCCTGTGCCACAGGAAAAACCCATTTAGATCTTGTGAGGTCCATATCTTTAGAAGCACCATCTTACATTGCTTCTAGAATTGATGTCTTATCCCCATTCATATCTGATTTGTGCGCTTCCCTCATGGCATGTTGTGTCGCAAGGAATAATTCCTCTTTGGAAGGTGTTTCCAGCCTCTATAAAAGTGGCACAATTATTTCTGTTTGCATGCCAATACCTATTTGGCTTGCCTAGCACAGTAGAAGACAAGTCCGTAGACTCCTGTAATTTTTCTAAACAAAAATCTCTTTCCATTCTTAAATGCCTGTTACAAACGTATGGGACATTACTGTTTGAAATGCTATGTTCTGAGAAAATATTGTGCATTGGTAATGTGATAGGAGTAAAGCTGCGCCTCTCTCCATGCTATGCTGACGCCTAATTGGAAAGTGTTTCTGGTGTGGATTTTGCTGACAGCATCAGGCCAAGGGGAGTGCATGTGTCTTTTGAGTGGAATGGCCATAGTTCTGAGCCCAGGCCCTTCGCAGCATTGGCTTCATGGGGTTGTCAGTAGAAGATAAGGCTAAACTAATGGGTGTGCTTATCTCTGGGTGTCCTTTTTGCCCGTCATGGATACTGCTTTCATCCTTTCTACATGATTTTATGTCCTCTTGCTGGGTGTTCCTCATTCTGGAGTCTATCTAAGGCTATCTGCTCTCCCCTGCTGACAAAGTCTGTGAGGAACTCATTAACCCTGTTGAATGTGAAGGGCTAGCAAAGACCTACAGGGCTTTTTGATGACTCCTCTCAAGGGAACATGTTCTTTCTTGAGACTGCCACTAGTGCTTGCATCTGGCTAAGTGTTTGAGGAATGTAATGATACCAAGGGTTCATACATTCACCTTGCACTCATATCCATCTCAGTGGCATGAGCATGCTCAGGGTGCCGGTGCTAGTGGACTTGACTTTGCTGGAGGAAAAGTGCTTCTCAAGAAATAATAACAAGATTTTGGTTGAATGAACCATGTCCTAACGTCTCCAGGGCCTCATCATGACAACCTGGAGAAAGCCACCACCCAAGCTTGGTGGAATCCGTTCTCAAACCACTGGTGGTGGTCAAGTCCTGGAGAGAAGACGCAAGAACCCACACAAGCAACCAAGGGTAAAGAATGTCATGCTAAGAGGGTGCT
>JASVER010000147.1:339335-471646 GCA_030449065.1 Oceanodroma leucorhoa
ACTTCCTTTCTCTTTGGATGGTTTCTTTCTTCTTTTTCCTGTCCTACCAGATGTTCCTCCTCCTTTGCCACACATATATTGTGTGAAAATTGGATGCTCTTCTCATCAACTGTTCCTTCAGAAATGTCTCTTTTGCGATTGGAAAAAATGATATGACGTCCATCTTGATAGAATGAATCTCTTCTATTACTACTTAAAATTATCTTCTCAGTTTTATGCCTATTTGAATGCATGCATTCACTCCTGATTTTCCAAGAAAAACAATGTTTATCTTTTTTCTTTTTTTTTTTTTTTTTTTTAAAACAGCATTAAAATAATTCCAGTTCATGTTATTTATAATCTACATTTACACAACAGTGGATTTCCTGTCTGTGGAAGATGTTCAGGCACAATTTGGGGAGGCCAAACCCCAAGTTCCCTTTTCATTGGGAAGTGTCAGCAAAACAGTCTCATATTTGCTACCTTCCACACTCTTCCCCTGCACTCTTCTAATATAGTCTCATTTGTTTTGTGACCTGAGATGTTTAGGCATGATCCAATACCACGACTCATATAGTTTAATACATAGCCTTATTTTCCTGATATGAATAGTCCCACAGCGATCATCTGATAGCTCTTTTTTAACCAAAAAAGCTATCCATGCCTAAAATCATTTTGTGTCAGAACCAGAAAACCACCTCATATGAGGATCAAAGCCAAATGTTGTGTGTCACTGAAGCACGCAGTCTGCTACTTGGCCTTATGACGAGGAAATGGCCCCAGCCCTGGGATTTTTTTTTTCAGTATAGGTGTTGCCATTAATGACTATACTCTGACACTCTTATTTGTGCAAAGATAATAATCTGTTCCTTTAATTTAATTTAAGCACATCTTAACGTGTCTTTTGTCTGTCACTTAAGTTACTCAGTAGTGTTTATAAATCACTGTTTACTAGCTTTTTTTTTTTTTCTGAAGATAGTGGATTATTTGGTTTTTTTCAGCAGCAGTCTTCATTTTTAGAAGAAAATACAAAATGAGCAAGTCATCTTGCTTTGGGATTTTTTATTCTTTTGCCTAAATTTTGGGTATTGCTGGTGTGGGTTTATTTATCTTTGAGACTGCATTGGTGACTTATTCCACGTGGCAGATTGCATTCCAAATACCTTCTATGGCCTAGTGATGTCTGCATGCTCCATGGGTGAAAATGTATACAGTCTCTGATCATAGACTCTTGTGGAAGTTTTATCTTATCTGTTCAATTGTATTATAACTTTCTCGACTAATATTGGCTTCCTGGTGCTGTCAAGGTGCTTTTGTTTTTTTTGCTGACCATAGCTTTTGAGCTCAGTCGTGGATATTGTAACATGAATCTGAGTACTTCCTGAGTTCTTAGCAAGCATGTTTTACATGTATTCAGACATCTACCATATTCTTTAGGTCCAGCTTTACTTGTCAAACTTGAGTTTAAATGTCTATAACTGCTGTAATGGTTTTGCACTACTTCTGCTATGCATTATTCTTCTATTGCTTGTTTTCCCATTCTTCTTGGGAAACTTTGCATCTGTCCAATGCAAAGGAAATAACGACTGGTTTGATGTAAAGGGATTTGATAAGAAGAGTAGAGTGGCTACAGTTAAGCTATGCATGAATTTCCATTTTCCATCACCTTTATGGCACACACTAACAGTAGAGTAATAGTGGTAGTTGTAGAGCATGGTCAGCATTGAATCCTCCATTGTCCTAACAGCTGTGGACTCGCAACATGAAACACTTCTGGAAATCTCCACACAAGATCATTGGTACCCCGCCTATACAGATGAAGAGGAGCAATATCCTAGCTCTGCTGGCAGGGGTAAAGCAATTAAGCATTTCAGATAATATTCAGATTTGTGACATAATTCAGTGAAGTGTAACACTGTTATGGTGCAACTGGTTGTAATTCCTATACCATTAGCCTCAGTTCAATATAATACCTTTATATTATTTGCACTAGAGCCCTCAGAGGTGACATCTATAGCATTCATCTGTCATTCCAAGTCTATCTTTTGCATCTAATCTCAATTACTTGCTACTTTTCCTTACATCTCTGGGATCTTTAAACTTGCACTGCCAGTAGTGTAATAAAACTGAGGACATTGTAACATTTGGTGACCCACCTTGGTGAGAAAAAAATTCCATTTTTCTACTTCAAAATTTCTATTGTAAAATCTGAAGACAAAAGACAAAAAAGGGAGCTAGTGGTTCAAATTCATTAAACTGCGCTACAAAGGATAACAACTGTGCTACCTCCAGATGAATGCGAACATTTTGCTACCAGTTTTAGTGCCAGTAGCCAGCTGAGATACTGAAAGTGTGCTCATGTTCTTCAAGCCTAAAAACCTCTGTAGGCAGAGGCTTACAGAGTGCATTCTCCAGCTATTTTTGCTGTGTAACTAAATAGTTTCCAGTTAAAATTTTTTGAAAAGCATAGCTGGATATGAGCTTCGTTTATAGGATGTTTTGGCTATAATGCAGAGCTTTACCCTGTTAAGGAGGGGTGCAAAACTGAATAGCTGGAGGCACAACTCTATACAGCTGGATTGGGGGCCAGCCTACTAATTGCATCAAATTAGATTGTACTTAAAAGAAATACATTTCACTGGGACTTGTGGGAAGCCTTCTTATCCCTCTGTAAAAACAAGCATTTTCTACATTCTGTGGTAGTTCTTTGGATTTATATGATCTGCCTCCAATAGCTAGATACCCGTCTTTCTGGTTCCGAGATTGTTTTGAACAGTGAAAGCTTATACAATTGGCATCAGAACAGGTGCTATAATCACCCAGAAATAATTTTTGTGATAACTTTCTTTTAGTTCTGAAGTACTGTTAGATCAGTTGTATTCATACATTAGTTAATTTTAACTTTTTTTTTACAAGGTAATCTATATGTATTGGGTTTAATTAGAAAAATGATTACTTTTGCATGAGTGTCCTCTTTATGAACATTTCATTGCCTGAATGTGAAGATAAATATTCCTCCAGTTTTGCTCTTTTTGGGAAATAGCGTAGGTTTCTCTAGCTGGTGACTTATGGCATATGTAACAGGTCCAGCTCATTCTTTGCATGCTCTGATTAAGGACCTTTGCTTTACCTTTAATACATCACTCATGGGAATGTTTGAGGCAAATATATTTCAAACTGAGTTCTAATGCTCATCTTAGTGTTATAGGTATTCTTGTTTTTTCTGGTGTATCTTTTCTAAGCCTTTTAATGTTCATTAGAAAATCTCTTGTGGTGGTGGTACTTCAGGTGATTTCTGACTGCATCTTCTGCTATGTAAACAACAGCAAATCAAAGAGTGAGCAATGAATTTATTTTGTCAGTAAGAGCTTTAATTATTACTGAGTTCAAAACAAGTGTGCTTTTCAACTTCGAATATATGAACCTACTTACTTCATTCATCCAGTCCCAGAAGAAATGTCAATTTCCTTGAAGCCATCCTTGTAACTGCGTAATTGAGATATTAACTCAAAAGAGAAAGTTTATCATCTTTTTCACTTTTAAAAACCCGGAACACACAGACTCAACAGTTAAGCTAGTATTAATAAATATGAACTAGAGATGCAAGCTGTTGTTTCGATGTGTTCTGCCACTGCTTCTCCTATAGCTTTTCTCTGCCATTGGTCATTGGGATACTTTCTTGCACACATCTTCTTCCAACCTTGGTGGTGCTTTTGTGTGATAGGGTTTCCAAAGGACTTTTGTTTTCTTTCATCTTTCATTTCACATCAAATGCAACAACGAAAAGAAAAAGCCAAAACACAAAAGCCAAGCACCCTTGTTGTGTAGACCATGAAGATGAGAATAATATGACTGGTGTTGGGTATTTTGATCATTATTGATTCAATCATCATCTTATCAGCACTAGTTACAAGTGAAAATGAAAAACGTCAAGGACCAACCCAACATCCACTATTACACGGTGTTCATTCTGGATGGATCAGTCAAGAAAAAAATCCTGCAAATACCACTGGGAGTATCGAACAACATGGATTTACTGTTGCAGGTGAAAATGATGTTGAAAAGGAATCTTCTCATACAGGTAATATTACAGGTCACATTTTAGTAAATTATCAGGGTTTACTAAAGGTTTAGGTTTAGGATTTTTTTACTAATAGTTTTGCATTCTGAGGCCATAACAGAGGTTCTGTGAATAAACCTGAGCAATTCTGATGTTTGGGGGTTTTTTTTAAATTATTCTATTCTTCAGACCTGTTGCTGCAGGTTTCTCTTCTCTCCTATTTGGATTGCGTGTCAAGACCTATAGTAGATTAATTCCATAACTGTCTCCTACATTTTGTGTTCTGTGTCACGCAGTCACAAGGTTTTAACAGGCTACCTACCAGGGTTATATCTGTAGGAAACAGTGAATGTTTAAATGGAAAAATAATAATGTCTGTTGTGTTTTTCACATATTTGGGAGCTGTGTTCACTCCCCTGTTGCAAGACATTATTGGGGGGGGTTCAGTTTTTCTTAATAGGGCAATTATATCTAAAAATTTTTATCTAAAATATCTACTCGCCCAACTTTTGAACTACAACAAGATGATACTGGTGATGAAGGGAAGAAAACAAAGCATAGTATAAAATAAGAGAGGCTTCTCTCTTCCATCGGTCGAAGCAATTGAAATGTAAAAGATCAAATTAGACTATAACGCTAGTAACTGAAAATTGACATATATTAGTTTCTGCTCCTGTGAGTATACTGAGTTTACTAGTTAATGACTGATGTGCTGTACTGAGCACTGCCAACAGTGAATTTAACAGTCATCGTCTGCTCTTGTAGATTATCAAATACAGGCCACTGAAGACAAGCATATCATAAACATTATTTGAGATGCTGTATAATGCGGGTGTCTTCCTTCAACTAAATGTGATCTTATTAGCAAAAGTTTTGTGTAGCTCACTGCTTCAGCAGTCCCTAAGCCCACATTCCTCTAAGATATCAACCCTAGGTGTTTCATCAACGTCCTTTAAAAATCTGGTGATGCAGTACAATGTATTACTGATATAAATAAATACTATACTATACTATACCATACCATACCATACCATACCATACCATACCACACCATACCACTATAGCAATATAATTTGGCCTAGTTGCAATTAAAATTTTAACACGCTGTGGCAATTTTCCTGGGTTTTTTTGATTGGGTTGGGGGGGTTTAAGAGGGTTATGCTGCTTATAAGATTTGGGTACTTTTTTGCTGTGAGTGTCTAATAAAAGCTACAGATTGGGTGATATGAACAATATAATATTTTTCTAAATAACTGCAATATCAAATATTCTCCAGTTGAATGCTCTCTTATTTATTGTGTGCACCATTCACAAATCTGCAGCATGTGCTAACCTTCCCCTCTGTCAGACTTCTTTGTCTATTTTCCCGGAGATGCTGCAACTAATAAAACAGTGAAATTTTGAGGGGGAAAAATTGGATATAGTCAATACACTCAAATTCTGTGATTAAAATCATACTGATGGGTCATATTCTTGCAGTTATTTCTGCTTTTGCTGTTTTTAATTCTGCATCAGTGGATATTGGTTTGATATTCAACCAATACAAAGTTAACAGCATGATTCAGGGGAATACTTTTGAAAAACAATGAGATATCTTGATTCTGAAAAGCATATATTCAGTCTGAGGAAGGAGTCAGACCTATTGGTGACAGTAGGCAGCTTTTCTAAACATAAACCAGAATGAGAAGCAAATCTGCTTTACTTCTCTTTGCCATTAAATGTAGTAGACATGTGTGCAAGGCCTGTCATAGAGACAAGAACCGAAGAGGAGAATAATATGAGAAATGGATCTTTATATACTGAGTTCATAATTGCTTCACCATCATCATAACAGCTATGGCCTCCAGCCATGGGGCCAAACAGAATGACTCAGCGCAAGACCCATTGGTGTACCCAGGTTGGGACAAGGGAGAGGATTATGCCACACAACCTGCTATAATGGATAGAATTATTCCTTCCAGAGAGAAATATGAAAAAGAGTCTTCCACTAGAGGTACTAGTAATAATGTCAATTATGTATATTTCATCACTTCTGTCTCTCAGATGGCCTGTCGTGGAAAGATATTGCATGAACTTGTAGAGAGGAGTAACTTACTTATTTCTTTAAGACGATATAAATTATATAGTGATTAATTTTCTCTATGCTCTGCCTGGATGGTGGTGAGATAGAAGTTTTTGATTTTAGCTCTGTGTAAAACATTTATTTTTTACTTACCAACACCACTTTCAGTGCTTTCTGTTCCTTAGTGAAGCCTGACTGTGGAATTGCATCCGGCTCATTACGTGTTATATTATTTGGTGTTGCCAAACTGTCTTTACCATAAAGTTGAAATCATACTTATGTATATTTGTACATCAACAGGTTAATGCTTTTAATTTGTGAATATTCATCTGGGGAAAGAGTGTTCTTTTCATAGATTTTATCGAAACATTTGTCCCTCTGGTTAATAGAATGATGAGAAAAAGGAATTTACAAAACTGGCATGACACAACATCATGATGCAGTCTCATATAACACAAAACATTTATACTATCAAAATAATGTTCTAAAAACGTGATATGAGAAACACATGACTTATTCCTGAAATAAGAGGAAAGGTAACTTTAATCCTTTCTTGAACAGACAATGCTCAGAACCTATTTTTGATTTTGTGACAACTAGTTAAATTTCTTTGATGGTTGCTGTGTGTTCCTCTGATGGTGTCTCTTCTGTCTTGTTGTTCCTGCCATTATACAGCATTAGCCAACTATCCTGAAAAAGCAGGACAGCTTAAGTTACAAAGCTGGAAAGCTGATGACAATGAAAATAAATAGAAAAGCCTGTTTCCTTTTCTTCTTTATGATCCAATTAGAATGAAGAACATAAAGTCTACTCTGCATATAAGGTAGACAAGAGCAGTGTGAGTGGTGGGTTCAGTAAACACCACACCACAAAGTAATTCTAATAGGTAAAATCCTTCAGTAAAGCCAAAATTTGAAGCTGATTCTGGGAGGAAACCTAGTCTTAATGACTACCATGAACAGAACAATGAATTATAACCATTTTCTGTAACTTGTCACTACTCACAGTCTTGAGCAACAAAGGAGAATCAATGCCTGTAGAAAGGGTTCTTTACTGTCAGTGCTTATATCTGTAATGGAAAACACACTGTAGCAGCACTTGACAGTGTCCCTGAAGCTGAGGATCTTTGGTCAGCCTGAAGCATAGGTCAGGGAATTCTCCTGACTGCTGTCTCTATGTCCTTTCCCTGTATCCACTGTCCTTGGGACTCTTTTGGATTAAGTAAAAATGTGGATGAGAATATCAAATGAAAATATCTGATCAATACATTGAGAGAGCAGTGATGATGTACAGGAAGACAGAAGGTCTCCCTTCTCTTCCCCTTTTGTGGTGAGAAACTGGTAGCAGTGGTTTAGAGTGAACAGGAGACTTGAACATGGTGGGAATGGGAGGGGCATGGCACCACATCCATGGAATTTACATCATGGTAACAGCTGTTGCCTCTCCTGACGGTGCCCACCACAAAGACCCAACTCAGCCACCTCTGCCTTCAGGTATTGAACCAGGACAGGGCACTGAAGGCATCACGCATCCCACAGACGCCCCTGGGGAAGAGGTCTTCCACAGGACCACAGCTAGTATGAACAAAGCTGATGATGACTCTCCTCTGACGGGTACCAGTAAGAATAATGGATCATACTCATTTTTCATGCCTGGTGCGAAATGAGACATTATTTCTTCTGAAATTGACTTCTTTTCCTATCTTTCTCATCTTGGGGGTCTACATTCTTGTTGTGAACGTGCAGTGCAAACGTTTTTATGATTTTGTTGCATGTGAACATCCCAACAAGAATTGCTATCTGTTAAGGATATTTTTCCCTGGGTCCCCTGTTTCTTATGTCCCCCAGCTTTTCTCAGGTTTATTTTTAGTAGAAGGGGATACTGAGAAAGCAATTGCTTTGTGGGGGTTGCGGGTGGTGTAAATGAATCATAGGCTTAAAAACAGTTTTTCATGTCTGATCGTTCCTGGTTTTGGCATTGCCACAGATTCTCTTAATACTGTAAACTTTGAAATAACTTACTGCAGTTTGTTCATGTAGTTCTGCAAGGTTCTAACTTCGATTCCTGAGGTCTGCATGTTATCGAATTAAAATTATCCTGAATCAAAATATTGCTATTTTATTCTAATATTTTTATTGTTTAATAATGGATTTTTATGACATCGTAGTGCTTTGGAACTTCTTGCATCTTTATTGCATTTTCTAAAAAAAAAATTCTAAGGAAAAATTAGCATTTATGCTTTCCCTTTTCTTCTTCCAAATCCATTTTCATCAGGATTATCTAATCCGCAACACTTGGGATTTGCCAAAGAGCTATGAAAACCAAAGATTGTGTGGATTAAAATACAGTTCTTTTCCCTACTCCCTACTCCTGTTTTCTAAATATGGAAGAGATCTTGTAAAGCTTCACAGTTCATTGTCATCAGCCTGTTAAGCTTTATGTGGTTTGACAGATCAATTGCAAATATGAAAACCCACATACGATTTCACAATTTATTCAATGTTTTCAATCAAGTCATTCTAATCTTATTCTTACATAACGCCAGGAATTTTTATACTCATTTTATTATGAAAATAATATTAATTTTTTCTCCCTTCTAAATAGTGATTACTAGGTATTTTCAAAACTAACACTTTAGGCTACTCTTGTTTGGAAATGCATCTTTTGGTTTCTCATTTTGCTTAGTGATACTAACTTTCGGTGGTGTAATTTTGAATGAATATTAACCTTCAATATTCAGTTAATATTTTGGAGCACTTGGAAATTCTTAAAGTGCCTGTAGTTAAGCTATACCTGTTTCTTAGCATGCTTTTGTGACGTCCTTACTCTTTTGCATCAGCAGCAGTCTTAGCACTGCCAGAATGATGTGAAGGATGTTCATTAAATAATTTAATTCGTTAATTTTCCATTTGATTTAGTTTTAAATTCTTCTCTTGGGAGACCAGCACACATTCTTATGATCATCTCATGGAAAAGGAGAGATGCCTAAATGAACTTACTTACAAAGACATTTTTTAATGTGATGGTATTGTCAATCGCAAATAGGCAGGAGTAAGTGGTTGCTACCTACTCGTTGGGAAGTCTTTACGTGCTTTAATCCACACTGAAATTTAGGAAATGAATAAGCAACTATTAAAGTGACCAATAGAGTATTAATGAAGGAACAGACAAACCAAAAATAATGTGACATATATAGAAGATCTTGTTTGCTTATGGGTTTTTTTCTCACTCTATGTTCTACATAGGCTAAAAAAGAAAAAGGTAGAGCTTGTTAAATAAAATAAAGAGGGAAAAATACGTAAGGTGGGGTTTTGTAAACATCTTTGAAGTTAACTTAGCCATCATCACAACAGTCACAGCCTCCACTGATGCTCTGAAACCAGAAGATATAACCCAGGAAACATGGGCACCTCGCATCACAGTAACAGCTGTTGCTTCTCCTGACGGTGCCCACCACAAAGACGCAACTCAGCCACCTCTGCCGTCAGGTAATGAACCAGGACAGGGCACTGAAGGCATCACGCATCCCACAGACGCCCCTGGGGAAGAGGTCTTCCACAGGACCACAGCTAGTATGAACAAAGCTGATGATGACTTTCCTCTGACGGGTACCAGTAAGAATAATGGATCATACTCATTTTTCATGCCTGGTGCGAAATGAGACATTATTTCTTCTGAAATTGACTGCTTTCCTGGGGGTCTACATTCTCGGTGTGGGCTTGCAGTGCAAAAATCTGTGGTGGGATCTGTGCTGTTGTTAGAATTACCTTCTGGACAAGGCATAAGGGACTCCTTGCTGCTACACTTGGCAGTTTCTGTCCTTTGCTGAAGCATGTTTCTGGGTGACCTCCTGACTGTTCTGCAAGATACGCACTTTGGTGATTCTGAATCCCCAGCCCCACCTTCCTTTCTTGCACATCAGTGGGATCAGGCTTGATATGCTTTGGCACCATGATTGCTGTGGTGGAGGTGTTCTGGTGGGTTAATCAGATGGCTTGCTCGTGTGACTCAGCAGCAGCACCATCACTGGGGAGTGCTGTCCCGGTGGTGAGGGCAGGGCAATTATAGAAGACTTATGTCCCATAAATCCTGCCTTCAATTCCTTACTCCTCCTCAAAGGTGGATTGCCAGGCAAGACCACCACAGATCTGGCTGCAGTATGGCCGCTCACTCCTGAGTTACAGGGTCAGGTTGTTGCTGCTGTGGTCTCTTCTTCTGAAGGTCTTCCCTCTCCATCTGTCACTGAGATCTGTATATGTTGCCAATGTCTCCCTCCAACATAGTGAGCATGTGTGTGGTGCTTAAGGGTCTCTCAGAAGCCAGTGACAGTGTGGAAGAAGAAGGGGAGGCCTTCATGTCTTCTCTCCTTCTGTGCTTTGAATGAGGAAGATGGACGTGCTTTACGGCTTGCTGTGGCACAGGAAAGAGGGAAATAATGTGGGTGGTGGTTTTGTGAGCGCTCACTTTGAAAGCTGATCATGCCATCATCATGGCAGTCACAGAGTCTGTGGATGATGTTAACCGAGAGAAAGCAACCAAGGAGCCACTGGCACCTGGCACTCCACCTGGAAGTGAAAGTGAACAAGCAAACACCACAGATGATGGTTCCCATGTCAGTTGGATACCTGGAGTTTTTCCAGACATTGAAGACCATCCTAACCAATTGCAGACCCCTCTTCCTACTAGTAAGCACTACAAATTACAAGCATTTTCAGTTGTTGTTTTGGACAATGGCAATTGTCCAAAAACTTGTACTAACCATAATTGTAAATTATTGTCATATTATGATTTCCTTTTTGGTTTTTATCATTGTTTATGACCTGCTTATAAGATGTTCTTAAAGGGAATCTCTTCCTGTGCAAAGCAGAGGACATTTGCTAAAAGGCTGAAAATAGTGTTTTGCAAAGAACCTTTTCTTATATTCTGTTATCTGTATGTGGTAATACAACTATTAAAGTGAACAACTGTAAACTTTCTCCTAATGCCCGTACATATGTGATAGCATTTTGTCTGTCTTTTTTGCTGGGCACAAATGATAGCTAGGTAACACTTAACTGTGTCACTTTTTCCCCCATCCGTATTCCCTCTACATTAGTTGAATAAGTATCAAAAGAAAGGTAATTCTCTGGGAAACCTTTTTTTCTAAGTGTATTTGCTGTTCATATCTTTGCCAGTGATTAATTATAGCTATGTTACTGGACTTAACTGACATTTCATTTGTGAACAACTTTTTTTTTAGAGGGTTATTCTTCTGGTAGAGGTAGTGCAGTTAACAGTAACAGTGTTTACTTATTACACTACATATAGCCTTTCTTTTTTTGTGTGTGTGGTCTCATGCCAATGCCAATAGTACTGGAAATTAAGGGACTTTTCCTTATTCCCAAATGCAGTTTCCGTACAAATAATCATCCTAACAGTAAGGTTTTTTCCAAATGCTACTTCTCATGCACACTAATCCAAATAATATTTTCATGCACTTTCTTGGAAGTTAGTGGAACCATCCCAGGGTAGATTTTGGCCAATGCTCTGTGGACATTTGTTGCACATAAGCAAGATTATGTACCTATATTTTTATAGCATTATACAGCAAACACTTTAAAGATAATTCTGTTATTAATTAATTAATTTATGTTAATTCATACATTGTCAGGTAGAATTTGGCCTACTTTTTTTTTTTATTCAGAATTTTATATAAACCCAGCAAAATCAACCCTATCAAAATTGCCTGAGTTATAGTATTTTGACATAGGCACAACAATATAAATGCAAAATATGTATTTGATAGAATTTTATTGGAAAAATAAATCTATTTTTAATAATGGTTTCCTACTACAAGAAACTAATTTCTTAACTTTCACTGCCCTATTCACTTAATTAATCCAAGCTGCCTCCTTAATTTACGTGCAGACATTACACACTATGAAAAAATATTTGCTACCTTTCTGTTTTGAGTTCATAAAACCTGTAAGAACTGGTTTGAAGACAATTTTCAAGGTGAATGTCTGCGTCAAATCTTTGCTTTGTCAGTGCCCTGGCAAAGGCTCATATTCCCAAAACTCTTCCTTTTTTCGTTTATCTTCTCTTGGTGCTTTTTAAAAACACAATAGAAGGGAATTACTAGGACACTACCATCATCATTAAAAAGTTTATTTATTGAAGGGTTCATTCATTTGTAACGTTGCCCCATATAGCTGCAATGGAATGGAAAAGATTCATTAATATGTTGGCAGACTAAATGAATGGCTTGATGTACTATACTGCTTTTCTTTGACTTGCTTTTTCCCTACAGCAATGTTTAAGCTGTCGTCCGACATCACGCTAATGGCTGATCTGTTGTCCAAGTGTTCATGGAATAACAAATCAGTCCACCGAAGGAACCCAAAAAATAACTGTCAAAAAGTAAAAATCTAGTATGTCATCAAAATGAAACGTAGAGAGCTTTTGAGGATCCCTCCCTGCCACTTGCAAGCACCTCCCCAGAGCCAGAACAGCAGGGGACGTGACTGAATCCTGCTGCTTCTCAGTGCTCAGGGGAATGGAGGGGCGAATGTAGCAGTTCTCTAAGCACACAAATTTTAATAAATATCTGCACGCCTTTCTAAGGGGCTTTGTGGTGGAAAAGTTCTGGCATTTCTCAAGGATGGTATAAAGCACCTTAAAAAAAAATCTGCTGAGTTGGTGGGTTGGACAAGTGAGTATGTTCCTTTTGGTCAGCTTTCTTGGAGGCTAGATCAGGACTCTTAGTTGCTGAATTAGAGCTCTGTCCTTTGTGGTGAGATAGCACAGAACAACTCACCAGTCAATAAGTTTCTTGTTAATAAAAATAATGAAAACATCTGGAAGATTCATGAGCTACTTGCTGGCTAAGCTTAAGAGAGGGAAAAAACGTGGTACTCAGTTTTGTATTTGCCAGCTGCTGTTAGGAAATGAGATCAGAAATGCTGGCTAGAAGTGAAGTGCAATGTGTGTTAAAGAAAAAGAAAAATAACTTTACAGCTGGTTAGAGTGAGTGCTTAATTTGCTCTATTAGAGTCTGGAAGAATCCAGAGAGGTGGAGATCTGTAATATCTTTTTGGTAGTGATAATGAAGTAGTAGTCCCAAATGAAATCACTGTATCTATAGTCTGCCGATAATTTTAGACTTGGGATACCCACATGGCAACAATGTGGGCCAGAAATGTAATCGCATAAATTTTCAAGCGGTATGGCCAGCATAGCAAATACTTGAAACTGGAAGTATGCATTTTGATTTAAGATCTAATACTGTCTTAGAATGAAATTACAGAACTTATTAAAAAGGACAAGGGAATTCAATTCTAAGTTTACAGACAACATTTTTTCTATTAGGAAAAATATTTAGAATTTTTAAAGTCCCACTCTATACATAGCTATCAAATTTAAAACCATTCAGGGAGCTATCCTTCTATCTTATGAAAGCATTAGAGTTTTAGAAATTAAGTTTTATCCTGAGTAGGCATAAAACTAAAAGTTTCAAAATTTCTCCAGATGATTGGTCATTCTAGGTTTAAATAAAAAAGTAAAGTTCTTCTTTTCTCTCTCTCTCTTCTTTTCTCACTCTCTTTTCCCCATGGAACAGACAAGATGTTTGACTTGTATGACAAAAACCTCTTCAAAAAGTTGCTAACATTCACATGTCTTTACATTTTCTCCAGAAAATTTCTAGGCAATTATAATTGCATTTTGGTTCACAAAAGTACAGCATAATCAAAACTGAAACATAAGAGAGAGACAAGAGGGGAAAACCAAGAGTTTTGTTATTCAAAATACTAAAACTAGCCATAGTTCAGATGAGTATGATGATTATAGTCTATGTAATAGTTTTCAGTATAAATACTTTTTAATGAGCTCAGCATGAACTTTCTAGAATATGTTTTTCTAACTGTGAAAGTCATAGTCTTTGTACCTCGCTGTTAAATATTCACTAAGTATATTGGGCCTAATGGAGAGTTTTGTTCTGCAGGATCTACCTCCAGTATATATGGTAATCAAGGACCACACAAGGGACATTATGAGTCCACTACTTTCCCTGGAGAGACCACAACAACAAAAATAGTTTCACAACCAAGGTCGTCCCCGGTACCAGGTAGGTTTTTGAGGTCATATGTTTTAACAATTTAAGCACAGAATTGTGTTAATAAGAACTGAAGTAAGAGATGAAAATGTAGGTCAAGTACCGTTGTTCAGGCTTTGTTCTGAATCAGATAATATTCAGCATTTTCACTAGTAGTCTGAAGAATGGAGCATATTGTACTCGTATAATTTTCCAGCAATATCAAGATGAGAGCAATCATGCATTTGGAGAATGGGATTAATATCCAAATAACCTTTATAAATTGATATGAAATCAGTAAAGTTACATGCAAAGCAGCATATCCATGAGGATGTTCGGTGAAAATAATAGCTGAGACGAGTGTTGCAGAATAGGGCTTGCAGATTAAAACGGAATAGAAAGAAGCCAACACCATGATACAATTGCAAAAGAATGCAAATACATTCTGGGACATATTAACAGTAAAGTCATTTTTAAAACAGAGAAAGTAATTATCCCACTCTACATAGGCCTAGCAAGTCCAGAGCTGAAGCTCTGTGTTCAGTTCAAGGCATTGCATTAATCACATAGAAAAAAAACGGAGAAGAGCACAAAGAACATTTTGGAAAGGTAACCTTTGAAGCACCTTTTGAAGAACTCATCATTTTCAGAGAAAACTGAGGGGAGATATGAGAAGAGTATGCTACAAAAAGAATGCTTATCAGTTTTTCACCATGGAGTAGTAATAATTAACTAATTAGAAGAAGTAATTTGTTTCAAATGAAACGTAGGAGACTTGTTTCAAACAAACAAAATAAAGGAGTTAGCTCTTAGGAGAGGATCTCTGTCTGTAACGGTAGTACAGCAAAAAGAATAGGCTACTGGGAAGGTCGTGAAATCGTGAAATCGTGAAATCTCCTTTTGTTAAGGGCAAATGGAATATTCCTCAGCCATCTTCTTATTGACCCTGTTTCACTGGAGTGAAAGGTAGCTGATATGACCTCTTAGGGTCCCTTCCAGTTTTGTAGTTCCTTTTTTTTTAGAGTTTGCCCCAAAGATACCCCTTACGGTAAGTTTTTAAATGAAAAAAATGAACATTTCACTCTACCTGAAAGTCATCCTGCTTTTGTGCCTGGGATTGCAGGTGTATCATTGCTAAGCCTTTTCTTTTGCTCTTGGAGTAAATCAGTGATACAACTCCTCTTCACCTATGCCCACCAAAGTACAGTGCTTATAGGTGCTAACAAACAGTGATGGGGTATTTCATCTGAGTTGGCCTGCATATAGCCGAATGATGAAAATGTATTCAGTTTGCTCAGAAGCACTTTGTAAAACAAACAAACATTCACGCAAGCTGGGAAAAAAGTCGGACAGTTTAAAGAATGCAAAAGAGCTTGTGTTCTTGCAGTTCTGCGAAACAGCAAAACTACATGAGATAGGTTAACACACTCTCCCCCCCGCCCTCAACTCTCCCCACAGAATGGCTGATCGTAGTTGCCGCTCTTCTGGCACTTGCGTTGATTCTTGCAGTGTGCATCGCTGTTAACAGTCGGAGAAGGTAAGGTAGCGGCTTTACTTTTTCAAAACACACCGCCTTGCTATTTTCTTCGTCGAGAGGCTTCAAAGCTTTGAATAGCATAACACGGGAAGGAGCTTCCTCTGCGAAGCTCTGTGACTTGGGGTGTGAGGGCCCAGGTCACCGTGTCCTGCACAGGTCACACATCAGCCTTCACTCTCACATGGCACCACGTGAAGTCAGTAGCTGTATAAACTGTTTGGTCTTTACTTGTAGATGGAAACTAACTGTATATAGATCACAGAGAATTAATTATTCTTTACCCATTACTTATTAATAGGAAAATCCTGTCCACTGAGAGTGAAAACTATGTGAGATGGACATAGGCAGTGGCAACCACAGGATGAGCTGATGGTAGTCCTCCACCATGAACAGTATTTTCTGCGTACAGTGTGAAGGGCTGTATTAGACAATTGCTGTCACAGGATTAATTTGTTCCTTCCAAACAAAAGGCAATATCACAGCTGGCAGTCACAGGGATATGTTCTAACATTGCTATCAGAGCACTCAATGGTTTTATTTATTCCACTTTACAGATGAAGAAGCTGAGGAATAGAAAGTTGCAGTGATCTGTGCAAAGTTAGCCAGGAAATCTGAAAACAATCAAACCTAAAGGATAGGCTATAATGTTCTTAACTCTTTCTTTTCTCTGGGGGCTGTTCTGAGGTTACTTCTCAATTGTCTTAAACAGCTTTTTGCTACTTGAATGTTAAAGTTGAATGTTTTAACAGAGTAACTATTTTGTATTTGAATGTTGAATTTGAACTTTTTTTATCAGAGTAACCATATAATATGTGGAGATTTTTGTTCAGGAAACAAATTTATTCCTAGTCTGCTGGTTGCAGGAAAGCACATGTTAATTCTTCTGTGAAATAGTGTCAAGATCCTCCAAAGCATGGTGTGGGTGCTAGAATAAAGCACTGTCACCATGGTGAGGGAGCAACCCAGGCAGTCCCTGCCCATAATGCAGAAGGCTTCTATGAGACAAAACAGTGCAAACTAAATGCCAAATTGTCAGACAGACTAAACTGATACAGTTTTCCTGAAGTCAGTAGTGAGATGCCACCTGGTCTGTTTGCCCTATGACTGTATCCACAATATCAGTGCTTCTCTGACACTATTATTAGAGACCTGTTGAATTTAGAAAGCTATCAAGCATATGGTGAGACTGAAAACTCTACAGCTTTCTTTCTGTGAAGTGATTCTGGAGTCACACAGCCTAAACGGCATGTCTTACTGATTTATATGTTACTCTGTTATGCCTTTAAAAGCAGAGACTGCCGTTGTTTCCTCCCTCTTAACTCAGTCACCATAGGAACAGACAAACAAGGGCACTATGGATAATTATAGATTGCATCTGACAAGAAGTGAAACAATCTCAGAGCTGTAAATTATGCCCTAGATACCGCTAATGGAAACCATATCTTTTACTTAGAGCTTCCATCCAGCTGGGAGCTAGTCACAAAGAAAGAATGTGCGTGTGGGTGCACGTATGTGTACGAATGCATGGATTAAACCCTAGTAATAGGCGTTAATCACTGCAAGGAAAACTTTTTGAATCAGGGAAGTACTCTGCTATGCTTGAAACAAGTGGAATTTTTCCTTTCACTTTAGCAGGGTCCAAATGATAACATGAATAAGTCAAGAATCCTTTCTTCGTCTATTCTGATAAGTGCTAATATGCTAAAAATTCATAGAGAGGTAGTTGCTGTGCAGTCAGCATAGTGCGCGTGAATGCCAACTAATCCGAAACTAACACTGCAGCAGCGCTATGAGAAAACTGGGTAGCTGAGAAAGGAGGACTGAGCATTTCAGTGTTAGCTGAGCAGTAAGTTGAGAATGTTTCAAGCATTAATTTATTTAAAAAGTGAGAACTATCTGTGTTTTTATTTGTGTAATGCTGTCAGTTGCACCATTTTTTTAAATGAATGCTAACTGCAGCATCTCCAGTTTCAGTCTCATTCGGGTTGTCTGAAAAAGCCCAGTGAAGTGTAGGCCTTAGTTTCAAGGTAGTTAACTTTCTGATTCAGAAATCAATAGATTTAGCCTTTCTAGGTCAGTATGACAGAGATTTCAAGCATTTCAAATAAGCAATTGGGCCTCAGTAAATAGCTAATTGCTTGGCTATAGTATTTCCTTTTTTTTTTTTTTTTTTTTAAAAATTGGTGTTGTTATAAGTTGTCTTAACCAAAAACCAAAATGGCCAAGATTCAGCGTGGTCCTATTCAGTTAGTTAGTTAGTTATTCCTCTTGTTGCAAAGACGACTGCCTCTGTCTGGTGCCTGTTGTAAAAAGTGTTCGGATCTCCGTCCAGGCTCCAACAGAAGATGCTGCCCAGCCTGACCATCACGTCAGGAAAGGCACTCTGAGCTGCTCTTTCAAGAGGCTGCGGAGCTCCACAGCTCCTTGCTGGCCTCTTTCGGCATTTCATGGCTGCAGAGCAGGAATCATTCCCAAGGGTGTGTGTAACATTAGCACAGTGAAGTGAGCTACTTCGGATAAATAGCCCTCATCTATCGGTCAGTAAGCATGAAAAAAGTAGTATTTCAGAAGGATAATAATATAATTAAACTGCCAAATTAGCCATTCAGGCAAAATATGCTTCATTTAAGAAGAAAGAGCTTTAAAGTACAACTTCATAGAGATGTCCCTCTTAAGAGGGCTGTGCTTTGTATATTCAGTGTACACAAGGCTGTTCAAGGACAAGTAGGATGTTCAGCACTGTGAAGCCAGAGATCTTAACAGTCTGGGACAAATCTGACAGCTGTGTAACTAGTACTTTTTTACTGCCCTGAAGAATACCCAGCCCACATTGACCAGCATGCATCAGTTTTGGACTGGTGACTTTTTAAAAGAGTGTGTGTGTGTGCGTGTGTTTGTTCAGAGCTACATGTAGAGTTTATTGGGCAGCAGCACTGCAGTGAGTGTAACTTTAAAAGCACAGTAGCTATTTCCTACCTTAATATCATAAGGAGCTGTGCTGTTGATAGTAGCAAGAGTAGTACTCCATATTTCCTTGCTGTTGGCGGGCTTCTAGGCCTGACATGCTGTGTGAGCCGGCACAGGCAGGACGCAGGAACAACCACAAACCACAGATGAAATGCAAAGAGTAAATGTATTTTCGTTACCTCGCCAACCGGGGAATCCCCGAAGCAGCACCCGGGCAGAGGCACACAGGTGGGGACGCCGGCACCGCGGAGCTCGGTCCTTGCTAGAGGGTCACCGAACCAGCTGGTTTTGCCTGTTTGTCAGGGATTCGTGCAGGCGTAGTTTGCCACTGTGCTTTGGTCCTTCCCGTAGCAGAGCAGGAATCTCAAGGATATTCGTTAGGGTGCCTCTAAGTCTATCACAGGCCTGTGTTATCTAAACACAGATGTTCTACTTGTCCAACACACAAGGCCAAACAACAATCAGTGTGATATATGTGTTTTTCGACACCCCAGCTACAAGTCACTTGAGCATACTTACAATCCTCCTCGCCAATCTTCCATTATTTTCCCACACATGCTAATACAAAGAAGGAAAAAGTTATCTTGTATAATGAGGTGAGAGCTTGATCCAAATTTTCTGCTATCTCAAGAACTTGAGCATTTTCAAAGGTGTGGTGCCATTTAGAATGACCCTGTCCTTATAGTGGGATATACATAAAGTTCATAAATGTGGATATATCCAAGTATATCCAAATAGAAAATCTTTTCTAGCTTTCAGTAATAAATGTTATTCCTATCTGTAATAACAATAGATACAAATCAAATAAGTGAGCTCCTGCCAAATTTTATGCATATAATGGTGGATGCTTTCAAAAATAAATTATGCAATATGGAGAAACTTTACACTTTGCATTATATAAGTCTGCATGGGCAGACACAGGTTTAATTTCCTTTGCACTGGCAGACACAACGTTAATTTCCAAGCACCTTTTCCTAAATATTGACTTTCAATTTTTTTCTTATTTCTGTTAGTCTCCGTTTATAGTACTTATTTTCTTTTTATTTCTTTCTAGATGTGGGCAGAAGAAAAAGCTAGTGATTAACAATGGCAAAGGGTCAGTGGAGGACAGGAAGACAAGTGGATTAAATGGAGATGCCAGCAAATCACAAGAAATGGTGCACTTGGTTCATAAAGAACAGTCAAATGACCGAACAGGAGCATGTGACGAATTCCTGACCGTTAATGAAACACAAAATCATCAGGAGTTTGACATGAAGAGTGGAGTGTAATGGTACCAAGTTGCCACGTAGATCAGAGCTGGGGAAATCAAAATCACATGGAACTTGGAGAGGAATTCACAGATGCACTGTGCTACTGATGTCTTTTGAACATAATTAAACATAAGTGTTATTCATTTTTAATCACTTTAAAATGATGTCTGAGTTACAAAATTGACATTTGCTTTCTGAAATAAGCCCCCAAGAGTTTCATAATGTTTTCAGTTCCCAGTTCCTACACAGAGGACACTCACTGAGTCCTGGGTGTTAGGAGAGATACAGGTTCACATCATTGTTCCCCAGATGGAGGGTCTTCGCTGTGCGGAGCTACAGAAGTATCCAGTCACTCCATCTTACAGGCATTTGAGGTACTAAAATTGCCATGGTACACGGGTAAGTAAGGAACAAATGTCAAGAGCAAAAATCAAGTTTAAACCAAAAAAGCCTCCTATACAATGTCTAAAACATCAGAATCCTTCAGAAATGCCTTCCAGCCAGGAAGAGCAGTAGGTGCATTCAGAGTCTGCCAGTATAAACAAAAAGTCACATTTTATAATGATTTATGGCTTGTTGTGCAATGAGGGAAACCCAGAAGGACAAAATTTATTTATCTCTATTTTTAAATGTCTATGGGCATACAGCAAGTCTTCTTGGGAGGGGGAATAAAGAGATGAAAACATGAGCTGGTACATAATAAACGTCTATACTTTATTATCCTAACAATCTGTACAGTTACCCTTGAGTTTTTGAGGTGTTCACTGCTCTTCCCCCTCCCTCCTTTATTGATCACAGTTTGTGCATGTTTTTAATGAGTCTGTTAGTTAGGATAATGAATAAAGCAGAATGACCCCAGCTCTATCGCACATGCACAAATTCAGCAATTGGAGATCATTAGGGAAGGTGACGGTATTTTATTCCTGAAGAATAGGTCTCTACCTTCTTCTGGTCCATTTTACTTAGATGCTGAGCCTAGTAAAACTTTGTTTCCCCTATAACTATTATGTTACACCAGTTTGCTGATATTTTAAAGGTTGCCTTTCTATGATCTTGCTCACTTCCTCTGAATTCTATTTCATCCACGTTTTTCCCTCTGCTTTTTAAAAATACCAAAAGAAACATTGCTTGCTTATTGGTACCAGAAGTTCAAATTCTACAAAAAAGATCAAAGAAAATTAAAGGAAACTCTCTCAGCCATGTAATATAGTAAAGTAACTGCAGCTGCATTGTTATATGCTTTTGTTTTGTCCTTATGTGTCTGTTATGTAAAGTATTTGTATTAAGCTATGATGCTGTGCATTATATCCATATGAATTGTCAGAAAGAAAATTATTTACTACCAGTGGTCTGTGCCATTTTTAAGAAAGCGTATTGGAATGGAGGGAGAATGATAACTTCTAATTGGGCTGCCTCAAAAAAAAGCAAGTAAAAACAATCTAGGGTAATTGCAACCAGTGGTCTGTGTCAGTTGTGGGATGGGGAAAGTCCTGTAGCAGGGTTATTCAAGTATTCCTGTTCACTGACCATAGCACCCGTCTCTGGAACTGTTCTGCTAAAGCATGTTATTTTATGTTGTCCATCTGAAACAATTTGGAGGATGAGTATGCAGCTGGCTAAATACTCACATTAGCTAGCACTGATCTTTACTGGAACATAAAGCACAAGACGGTTGATTATATTTCTTAGTCACAGCCCTCCAGCAGTTTCCCATGTGTTTCGTCGAGTTACTCAATGCCCCGGTATCTGCAGGCAGATCTCCTCAGGGGCAATTTACCCCTTGGGCAAAAGGTTCCAAGGTAAGGTGTGATTTTAAAGTACACATAGGATGTTTTCTGACTTTATGTAGGTCAGCATGTTTCATCTATGAACAGTCACACAGCTCGTGGTCCAAAGTTGTTCAAACACGCTGAAGCTAATGGGGTCAAGGTGATTTACACTATCAGTACTTGAGGTCCACTGTCAAACTTCTCAGTCCTTTCATGTATTTTAATACTGAACTGTGTAGTGGGAAGTCTGTTGACTCTGTGCATTGATTTTTGTTTAACTCCTGTAATGTTTTAAGCAAGCTTTTCTATTTGTCATTATAAATCAAAATGATCTGTTGAAGGCTGTGTTTAAACTGATGTTGTGTACTCATTTCACTAAGTATGGAGATCCAGAATGAGAGTTATTCCTGTCTTTAAATCCTAATTGAATATAGGTCTCAATCAAAAGGAGATATTTCATTGTCTTGAAGGCTAAATTTTTCTTTAAAAAAAAAGAAAAAGACTGTGGCATGTTATTCCTCTCCCTATTCAGATGTTTAATGGAGAAATCCACAAAATCCTTCCTTATTTATCTAATGTTCAGTAGCTATAAATGCACAGACAACACTGGTTGGCTTCTTTTTATATTTTTAAATAGGGAGATGCTCAAGTTCTCTTTATAGAGGCAATGCCATTATTTTATATCTTTTTAGATTATGTCATGTGATTCATGTGTAATTAAGTTTCATTATAGTTTCAAAACTAGATGGCCATTTCATATGTGTAATATAGTACATATTTTTATTAATCTTGGTTTTATTATTTGAGGGGTTGTTTGTTGTGTGTATGTATTTTTATATAGAGCACTTGATATATTTGCATATTTATTTAACAGATTAATCAGAATGAAAGAAAATATCATCTCTAAATTGTAACTAGAAATAGTATTGCTGAAAACACATTGAACTGTAAAATAAGCTTCCTAAAATAAACTTGATTCCACATTGAGGATAAAAAGGAAGACCGGCATTATTAGTGGGAGAGAAGTATTCAGCAGGATAGTCGTGTTTAGTACCGGTGAGCCAGGGGTCATTTTTTCTGCTTGCAAACCCTAGGCCAGGCTCAGCTGAATGCTGCGTGACCTTGTCGGCTCTGCCAGTCTCCCACAGGCTCCCCAGATGCTCTGGGAGTTAGCGATTAACTTGGCTTCCCCCTAGAAGCGGACAGCCGGGTCCAATTTAAGGTCAACCCCGTAAGATCTTGACGACTATTCCTGGCTCACTGAACCAATGGCATTTGGCAGAGCTCAGTGCCCAGCAAGATCCAGCCCTTCCTTCAGGGTGCTGACAGACAAGTTGGGTCTTGGTCTACCCTTGGTGCCTGGGAAGAATGAGGATCTCTCCTAAAAATGCTGAGGAGACCAAGCTGGACCTAGAACAGACCCCGTGATCAGCTTGTGTTATTCCTTCATCTTGAACAGTTTCAAATAAATGTAATCCAGACCACCTCTTTCATGGAAATACTGTCTAAAGCAGTAAGCATATTTAAGAGAGGGATTGTATGTTTTATAAGAATGTAGTATTTTCATCAAACAATCTGGGGTGATTGTTTCACCTGTATTTTCTTGAAGATCTTACAAGGAATGTATGATTAAAGCAGAGAAAGGATATGTGGCCGTCATGTCTACCTGCGTGGATGTGTGAAACCCTTTCCACAACATCAGTTCCAAAATTATATTTCTGCACAATGTTTTTCACATGATACAGATGTCTTCTGTGTGTCCTTTGTCAACAACAACAGCCTCTGTACTAAGTATTTTTAGCATATTGCGTGGAATATTATTAGGAGACAATTACCAAGTGTCTCTTCAGCACATAGAAAGAACGCTGGGCAGGGACAGAGGTCAGTATATCATCCTGGTTAGGGCTGGTCCTAATTACTCTTTCTGCAGATGAAGGAAAGAAATTAAATCCTCTGACAACTGTGTTCTGCCTCAGCATACACAGACACCAGGATATTTTGTAAGCCAGCAGTTAATGGGTTTACTTTATGCTATATTAGGCCGTTAGCCAATAATTATTTCTTATTAAACAATTTCTTATTAAACAATTCAAGGTTCTGACTCCTCTGGTTGCAAGAGATTTGATTAGTCAAATACAAACCCTTTGGGTAACCACAAGCACTGACTAGTTTTCCTCTGGAGAGGAAAAGGACAAAAAGGTTGCAGGAAAAGCACTGTGCTGGGCTGTTCCTTGGGGTGCAGTTCTAGCTGTGTGGGACTGGGTTACAAAACTCTCATTCCTTATGGGGGACAAGAATTATGCTAATGGTGTTTTGGGGGTGGGAGGTCCAGAAGATTAGGGACGGAGGGAGGACGCAGTCGCTGGGAGAGGAAGTAAAGGGAGAGTGAAATTTCTGTGCTACTACTGGGAAAGTCCCTTCAGCATCCCCAGAACTTTGGCACTTGAGTGTTTCACAGCTCCGAGAAGGAAAAAAGAATTGGCCTTTCCTGGTGAACCCCCCACCTCCAAGTCACCCTCTACATTTACCACCTCATTTGCAAACTGATTTTGAATAATTTTCCCCTGGTAGCTTATTTCTCATTATTACTGTGCCACGCTGCATGTGGCATCCACCAACACCATGCTGAGAGCAAGCAGCTGTGATGATGAGAAATGAGAGGCAAAGCTCAAATTTAGCAAAGATGAGTAACAGTGTCTTTTGTACAGCACAGAGACTGTACTTTTTGTCTTCCCTCTCACACCCATTTGGAGTAAGGTTAGCAACGGCAAGATTTCGAGAACATTTCTCTTCTTGCTCATCTTTCTGTTTTGAAAGTATCAGACTTACACAGATCTTCACATAGGTCAAATGTGCTGCTGCACAGTTTTTTGAAAAGTTGAAATTGAAGAAGCGAATCCATCGTCATCAAAGAAGCCCTCCTGACCTCAAGGGAGCTGATTATTGTTAAAGTGCAAGTAAAGCAGAGGCAGTGAAAGCTTTACATATGCTTTAATCACAGCCTTCTTTCAATTTTGCCTGAGTGACAGCTTCAAGGAGTCTCAAACATTTTATTAAAACTTCTTACTCTACAGGCAAAAGGGTTTTGGATGAACAAGTGGATGGATGAAACCCATTTTCACACGTTCTCTGCCACACAACACTGATGTGAATGTCATCAGCTTTGTGTTTTCTTTCAGAAAAAAAGAAAAATATTAAAATGACGTTTTGGGTCAAAACAAGTCCACAAAGACTGTCAAATGAGAAGATGACTATTTTTTGTTTTCAGAAATAGACATAATTTTAGCTAGTTTTAATATCCCAGATAGGAGATCTAGCTGTGCAAAATTACGATTTTTTTTTTTTTTGGAAGATTCACCATGCCTAATACATAATATAGCTTTCCCTTTGTACTAAAATGAAGTTCTTACAAGTAATTTATTTCCCTGTGTAAATAGGATTTGTCAAGTCAAATAGGATCTGACATAAATTCAAGTCTGTCTATCGGAAAACCCTCAAGCACTTTTTAGAATATTAGGGAAAAGTCTCACTCTGAAACACCCACCTAACTCAGACTTCAGCTCAACAGCAGCTTTCTTCTGGTGCTGAAGCCGAGGCGAGCGGCTGCCTTGTGAGCGACGCCAAAGGCACAGCTGAAGCTGGGAGCGTGTAGGCTGGCGGTGGGAAACCAGCATACGGCTCATAGCCAGTGGAGGCTCCGTACATTAAACAGGTTCCAGGTCTCCTGAGTTAGTCCACAAGTCCTTCAAACTCCCAGAGCAACCCAGGACAGAGGACGATGCGACGAGGCATTCTCCACTTCTTCTCCAGAGGCTGTAAGTTTTATACCCAGCATCTGAAAGCCTTGTCTCAGGCAATCGTGTTAGGGTGGGGTCAGCTTTGGTACCCATGTGCTAGTGCTATGTTGCAGTGGTTTGGTTACAGCAGAGTTTTATCTTTAAATTTAAACTTACTTGCAGTCATTGGTGTACATCTAGCACCACATACTCAGAAGACTTTTTTATTTTTCCTCGCTTAATCTGAAAAAAAAAAGCTTAGATCATTTTCAGTGACCACATTTTCCTCACATGAATCGAGACTCCACACTTTCATTTTACCCAGAACAAACAGTAATAAACTGGGTATGTTTTGCCTTGTGATTGGATGTTAAGTCTGAATTTATATTCACCACTTTTTATCAGCCTACTCTTTTTAATAAAAAGCATCTGGTTCAGGGCTGCTGCTGCAGATTCCTAGCAGCACCCTCACCGTAGCTAGCTCAGAAAGAGTTTTCAGCAACTTTCAGCCGGAGCCTGTAGGATGAGTTTTTCTAAGATGAGCCCATCATAGCTGACCCCTGTATCCAAGACAGAGTGATCTCAGCTGACAACAGTACAACAAGGGAGAGAAAAGTCTTCCTGCAAGTGCTCTTGGACTACAACCGTCAATGACACAAGCCTCACAGCAAATCTCTAGAAAAAGTATGTTGGATTCATTTTACTTTTCGGATGTACAAATGATTCACTGTTTTCGCTTTGTTCAAGCACTGGCAACGTATGTCTAAATGCTGCCTGTCTAGCTGTACCCTAGTGTGCAAGTACATGGGGTTTGTTTTACTGTAAAACTGTTTTACAGTCATCCACTCAGTGAAGCATGTTTTGTTTTGCAGCAGTGGGTCATCAGATTCACCAGTGGAGACAAGTTTATCACTATCGGGTACTTCCCTGCAGTTCTTTTGTGGTTCATTTTCTAGTTAATGTTCCTTTCATTCATCCAGAGAAAGTCTGAAATGAACTCTAGGTAAGGATGCTTGTTTGTTCAGCTAGTGACTTAAAAACCAAACTTACCCTTTGTTCAAGAAGGGTGACTTCCCCGCCCTGTGCAGAGGACAGGTATAAATCCTACACGTCGGTTACATGCCAGTCAAAAATGGGAGAAACCTGGTTCAGAGACAGCTCAGAGGATCAGCCTGCTGCTGATTAACTGCAAAGGTGCGGGTCTTCCTCAGGGAGCCTTTTGTAGAGCAATCTGCATCATATGCAGTAGTGCCTTCAAAAATCATTGCTAAAAAAGCAACTAACAAAGCTTATTTGATCCTGGCAATTTAGGTAATACTGTTAACTTAGGTGAAACAATGGAATGAATTTTGAGTGAATTTCCTAGCCCGGTCCCTCTTCTTTCCTCTTCACAGAACTGGGAGTCAGCTGTCTTTTCTCGCGTGCTCCATCTCCACAGCAGCATTTCTTAAGTGGTGTCCGTGGACCACGGGAGAGCGATCCATGGAGCACCTTCAGGCACCCAGTAAGAAAACAGCCAGATGGAAGTAGATCAGTCTTACAGACGACTACGGGAAGGGCAAACATATTTTCACTCACGAGTGAAAACGAATAGCACAACACTGTGAAAGACAGACTGTCGGTTGCTTTTCTAAATACTTGTACTACAGAAGCGCCATAAACTGCGTGAGGCCTCGTTCCTCCAGATCCCACCCCTGCGAGTTTCAGCGGGTAGCAGCCAGCTTTGTAATTTATCTGTCTACGCAGACACATTTTGCTTATCGCCGCAGAACCTGCCTGCCTTGCTGACGCTGCCACGGCCGCAGGACCCGATCTTGTATGCGATCTGGTTTCCTCCCTGCGCCTTCCGTAGCAGAAGAGGGCTTCCGTTGCGTGCTGTCCCCGCCGGGCAGCGGAGAGCCGCCGGCCGAGGCCGGGAAGCTGCCCCGGCTTCGCGCACCCGCGCAGGTCCCCGCACGGCTCAGGGGAGCTGCGGCAGCGCAGGGGCACTAAACCCTGCTGGGGCAGTCGTACGTTCTTGCAGTGTAAGTGCTTGCTGCAGATGACTGCTGCTAGCCCAACTGAGCGTCGTTTTTAATGCTGTTTTCATCCTAAAGCACTGTAAGTTGAGGCTGCCTGTTTCTTTCATATGCTTGTACTGTTTACATGTACTAATACATAGGCTTAAGGTTTATCAGCCTTGAAGTGTTCTCTTGGTTTTTCTTTCATGCCCTAGAGGGGATGTAGAAACGCCTCTTAATATGGGTCAATGATTCATGACTCACTGTCTTTTATAGCACCTTATATCAGATGCTTTCCTGTAGAGAGGGACACATTCCAGATACAAAGACACTCCTGAAATAATCTTTTTCTCTAAGGCTGAAGACATGGAGAAAGAAGAGAACACAAGGGGCTTGCAAGGGCTTAGAGAATCAGCCTTTGGGGTATGTATTTTCAAAAGGGACAACTTCATATAACTGCAGAATTGGCTCCTGCTTGGTTTGGTTTTTGTAGGTCATCCTCACAGAAACATTGCTTTGAAAAAAGCAACAAACATAGGTCACAGTGTCGAGCCTTTCATTTCAAACTTTTTGGCATGATGTGTAACAAAAGAATAACCACCTTTTATGGAAGGAATTTGAACGTACACAGTGCACATAAAGCATGTGAGTGATGGGGAATTCTGAGTGCAACAAACTTCAGGGGGGAATTTTATGTCAGCAGCGTGCATGCATTAACAACGCTTGTTGATGAGGCCGGATCAGGACGTTTCTGCCTCTGGCAGAAAGCGGCAATGTGGTACAGAAATGGCAGCAGATAGCCGGGGCCTCAGGTTTATCTTTTGCCCAAAGATCTTCCTAGCGCCGCGTTAGGAGTTGGTTCGTTACTGACTCAGAGGGCAGGTCGCCATCTGAAGCGCTGCCAAAGCCACTTCCTGCCGTGCCCGGGTTTTCTTTGGAAACTTCTCAAGTGGATGCTGGCCTCGGTTAGATTAGTAAGAAGTAAGCCCAGGGCTGTGCAGACTGTTAAACCTCACAACCTGGGTTTTGGTTATGTGTCTTGATCACACAACGGTAGTTACGCTATTTCCGTAATGTGTGCTACCCTGAGAATGTCATCGCTTTCTCGCCATACTTAGCAACTGCCAGTCCTCTGGGCCACAGTTCACTCCGTGAGCATCTCTTAATTCATTATTAAATAGAGGTTATTTTCTTTACAAAGTGCTCCAGGGGTTCAGCTACAGGCTTTATTTATTATTTTTTTAGAAAGGCTATGAGGAAGAGATTTATTTTTTAGCAGCCAGGGGAGGGAAGTGAGTTTCTAAAGCAACGGCAACCATTGCATTGTATCCTCCTACTCTTCTCACATCTCTTCCCACTTCTCCAGACTTCATTGCCAAGAACTGTAGTTATTGCATCCTGGCCTTTGTGGCAAATGAGCTCAGTTGCAGCCGGCACCCTGGAATATTTGGAGGATACAGTGAAGGGTGAGATTTCTAACACTTTGGGAAAGTCAGGACCATCGTCTACCCTGCCTGCAGTTTTCAGAACAAGCAGCCTCTCACATCAGACTGCTTTATCTAAACTCCTACCCAAAGCATCCCCAGATTGAGCCCAGGCTGACATTAAAACTCACAGATATAAGCCATGAAAATTATGAACCAACATTTATTGATGATATGTACATAAGAGGTACAACACTTAGTGAAATATTATATTCACGACTATTTCCAGTATAGAAAGAATGTCTAGTTTGTTTTATACATGAAAGTTACAGAAATCAGTTCACACTGTAAGAAAGCATTAAAAGCAAATGAGTACCGATTGTTGTAAGGAGGAAAGGATCTGAACTACAAAAATAGACTCAGTCTACGAGGCATTCCAACTACAATATACAAGAACAGAGCCCAGAGTTGGGAGAAATTTTATCATATGCATTCATTAGTTTTTAAACAAACTGCTACAGATGATACTATACAGTATGTCATTTCAAAATCTGGGGAACTTTTTGAGTGTAAGGAAAAGACCAACCTTATCCCGTTTCCTTTTTATCCTTTTTACATGAGACATCTCAAAACATTCCAGCTTGTGCCTGGTCACTTTTAAGAGGGGGCAAGGGACGATGAGTAGGCAGCACACAGTACTGTGGTGTGCAATGCATACTGAAGCATCGCAGTGGGACTCACCAAGCAGGATACTTCCTGTGCTTTGGGGCCTGATTTTCATCTTTCCGTTTACAGGGGATGATTATATTTATGAGATCCAGGCCCAGGATATCTAGGAACGAACCAGCTCCTTCTTACTGTCCCAAGCTCTTTCAGAACCACCTTCAGATTTTGCCCCAGAAAGGTCTTATTTTCTCACAGATCTGAACTGTAGCCCCGATTTCAGAAGATTTTTGCCACTGACTATACAGTTTTCATATGTCTGTTTTATGATCAGACATACTTTTTGTAAATAACAGGCCTGTATAACAACCACAGCAGCTCAAGAAGCATTTAGCTTTGCATTTAACTTCCAATAACTATTGACATCCTTTTTTAGCAATGAAAGAGACAGCGCACCTTCACCCATGAGTGTATTCGTCTTTCTCGGAGACTGTTCCTGCCAAGGGGATGAAGCAGGCGTTCCCACTTTGACTTCTCGGGCACTCTGGAGAGAACCGGCAGCCGCCTGCTGCCGGCAGCCTTGCCCAGTCACAGCCGTGTGACTGCACTTGCTTTGCTGGCGTCTGTGGTCGAGGAGGAACTGGAAGTGACTCAGAGGGATCCTGCGATGCTGCGACGTGACTAAGGGCTGAACGATGCACAGTGCACCCAAAGAGTCAAAAGCAGCCAGGGCATCCCGTGGGAATGCAGTTCCCCTTATTCATTGTGCCAATTTAAACAGTGACTTACTAAACTTCTGGTGATAAAGAGTCCCAACGTTTCAAGCAAACAAGAAGAAAACAAAACAGAAACTAATCATTCTAGGTGAACATTAATTCTTAATGTCACAGCAACTGCATTCACAAGGCAGCAAATCTGTGCTGGGATCACTTTCACTCACTGCCAGGGAACTACACACATGCAGGTACTAACACATACCACTCTGGTTAGATAGCTGAAAACTAAAAATAACGTATTTACAACAAGTTGGCTGCATACATGATTCTGAATGTTATCAGAACAGAATACTCCATAATAGACAGATAAAGCAGTTACTAAGCTGTGGAACCTAATCAGTTGAATGGCGAAAAGGAAACAAACCCAGATACAAATGAAAAACGGAAAGTAGAACAAAATTTTAAAAGACACTCTAATTTTCTACTAGAGCTCAATACACAGAAACCATTTAAATTAAATTAAAGCACTGCTACGCATACTGTATACACCATTTCACTGAAATTACACGTTGATAGCTACATTATCTACACTAAGTGCAGAGAGGCACTGGACATCATGCTTCAACAAAATGTCAAAACTTGTATCAATAAGGTTTTATAGCTATTAGTAACTCAGCACTACTCTACCTGCGGTTCCTATTAAGATAATACCTGGTACATCTGATTTAAAATACAAGAAAGATTAAAATACAAAGGTATATCAACACACTTCCTACATGTATATCTACTAGAAATTTAGTCTCCAAAACCTCAGCAGAATAACATGGCCCCACAGATTTCTGAATAGTTGAAGAGATACCCAGTATCAGTCACACTGGGACAGCAGTACTTGCTATTCAACGCTTTATTTGTTTTGAATCACAGTCAAAGAGCTAGTAGGCCATAAAAGGTTTTTTGTGATATAATTGTTATGAATATTTATATTAATTTTTTTTTATTCCTCTAAAAACAGTTCCTTGTTAATTAAGTAGAAATTATTATAGCCACGGCCTTAATGCCAACAGGTATTTGCCTAATGGGAACAGATGACCATAATAGAGAAGCAACTCTCACTTGTCCTGGTCAAAAAATATAGTGGTTGTTCTCTTTAAAATACATAAGAAAGCAGGAGGTATTTGTACGGATGCTACCCAATTACATTGGTCCCATGGTGGTTCTGTTGGTCCCTTTACAAGAAGGCAAAGGTAGATGGCCAAATCATGAACTCTTTCCACAGGCTGAACTCATATGTGCTGTATTGTAGCAAGATGGACTGGATACCTGATAACACATTTCTTGCCTACCCAGATCTCCAGTTTTCTATAAACTGTATTCAGTCAATTTTACATTATCAGATCCTAGGAAAGAACTGCAGGATTTGGCAAAGGTAACACCAGGAAAAATGACAAAAATGAGGGACTATTGCCCAAGACAGTCAACCTAGAAGATTGTTCAGATTATTGTAACATTGTTCCATAATGAACTGCAGCATTTAAGGACATCTTGAAATTCCTATTTGCTTCTTGCATTTTGTGCTTTGTTTATAATTCATCACTAAACATAACACAAAAATATTTCATCGATCCTAAATGTTATAAGAAAACTGTTTTTTTTCTAAGGTACAGATAACCTTGAAAGGATTATCCCCCTACCTTATACGGTCATATAGAAAACATTATAAGAAAATATTAGTGTGTCTGTAAATTACAGATACTGGGTAATTCAGTTCAGTCTACACTGTAGTTTCCAGAGAACAAGTACAAACCCCTAAAACCTGTATTAATAACTAAATCAGTATTGAGCATATAATATTTAACAATATAAATACATATGCAGCTTTTCTCATGCATTCTACAAGCTAGAGTTCCCACCAGATCATAGGAAATGGGATATATTTAAGAAAGGAGCAGGATATGTTGGATGGAAGTGTATGCAATTATCGTTAAGAAGGAAGGACAACCTGTACTACACAAGAACTCACAAGCCCATGCAAAACACCAAAGTCGAAATGCTATAATCTACAAAACTGACTGCAAAACCAATTTGTAAACACCGTTTGCACACAGTCTTTGAAAAACTGTAGAAAAAAAAATAGAAAAGAATGATACAAAAATCCCTGCAAACTATACTATTTATGTACAAAGCAATATACAGGTACCAGACAATCCACGTTGTGTGATGCTGCCTATGACAGTTTCCTTTCATGTAATGGCGTGCGCCACAGAGCATCATTAAAAACAATTGCAGGACTCCTGAATTTTGAAAAATCAGACTAGAAGGATTGGACATTCTGGCATCGATCAGCATTGGCTCTGCGGCAGAACGTAGTTAGAACTGAAACGGGATCAAAGGTTGGGTGAAGTGAGAAATCTCACAAGTCTTCTTGCCTCCCCAAATCCTGCATTAGCCTGTTGGTTATTTCCATCCTGGACTAGTAGAGACCTACTCAGTGGCTCAGTCATATGCTCTAGGTTTTTTCAATGTTTGGAGCCTGGGTTTTCCATAAGACTCACAGTTGCAACTGCACAACCACCTTATCCGTTAGGATTTGTATCAACCCAGTAGTGGGAAGTCACCAGGTTTCCCCCGAGCAGGGAGAGATGTCTCTGGGATGGTGGGCCCATGCGAGGGATGGTTCCTCAGAGCCCTGTGCCAGGGAGCCCACTCAACAAGAAGTAAAAGTATTACCAGCACCGGGGCATCAGCAGCAGTTTGACTCATTCATAGCAGCAGATTTCAGTTTAACATCAAACGTGATCAGGAGGAAAATATGAGGGAGGCACCCATTGTACAGTCTGTACCCAGGCACTGTTGCTGGGGACTTTAGCGGGAGTCCTGCCTTAGGTGTGCAGAACTGCAGAGTCTGCTTTGCCCGAGGACCACGGGGAGACACAGCCTTGGTGTCTATGTGGGAAGAAAGATCAATGACTTGGGAAAGAATATGCATTGTTTCAGGTAAATTGTGAGCAAGAACATAACACTTTCAAAGATGACATGGCGAAGCTGAACAATTTGATTATAGCTGGACCGCCTTCTTTGATACTTCAGTATTGCAATTCCTTTTTTTTTTTTTTTTCTTTTTTGCAGTACTGGAAGCTATGATCTATATATCATTATTCAGAAAAAGGAAATTGGGTAAATATTTTTCCTTCAAAGTCATCAATATGATTGGAGAAAAGAAAATAACTCATCTTCCCAAGAGTGCTTTCTGCTGGGAATAGAAGCTTCTACGTAGTTTTATACGGTGAATTATAGCCAAGGTGAATTGTCCCAATGGACTATACACCTATCATAATAACTAATATGAAAAATATCTTAATCGTGGCCTTAGAAGTCACAGTAATAAAATTAAGGATAGTCTTCTGGCTCATAACAGAATAATATTACAGTACATTTTTATAAAGTGCCCTTATTTATCCTTCTGTAAATTAATTCAAATGCAGCAATAAAAACAGATGAATGGAACTTAATGAAATGAGAAACAGTTATACCTTTACATCTCCACAAAAGGATTCTTCTGAGCCTGGTACTAAAGCTCAGCGCCTTTTTAAAGATAATTAGAGAAGTGAATGTCAGAGGTGAGGTTTAATACTGCCTATGGTTTTGGGGATTTGCGTGATTGCTGCTGTGTTGCTACAACAAGGCTGCAACAACAAAAGAGAAGATGAGGAACCAAAGAAAATCCAGGCAGTTGCCAGAATAAATTTGTTCAAACACTTGCTGCAGCTTCTCAGATGAACAGTCTGCTCTTCTGGGTATCTACTGCTGGAAAACTAATGACCCTGGGAGTGATGGAAAACAAATCAGAAATCTGTATTACTCAGAGGTTTTAAAGTGGCACAAAGTTTGGAATTCCATGTGCTTTGAGAAAGAAGTCGAGATCAGCTGCATCTCAGGAAAGAAACAGAAAAAACTATAATGATAGTGACCCTTATTTTTGTGCTGATTTTTAAATTCATTGCTGGACTTGTAGCATAGAAACACTTAGGCAAAAAAGAAGCATCTTGGCAGAAATCTTTTGGATGTGAGAATCAATGTCATTATAAATAGCAGACAAAGACTATTCTCTAGGACGGGATTGTGAAATGTCATATAACTTAACAGAGACAGGAAGGGACTTGACCTTTCCTGGAAGCCTGTGACTCCCATAGATTTCAGTGGGGCTTTCATGTAGTCAGAGCATTGCAGCCACAGGTTTTACTACAGCAAACACAGTTTTTCAAAGACATACTGAGTTTCTCACCGATTCAAATGGGGGGACCACATCCCATAACATGGTTCAAATGGCTTACCCCCTACCTATTTGAAGCACCTTCGTGTATAAGACATGTTTCTTACAGTGCTGGTGCAGCCTTTGTCTTCTAAAGGAAGCAATGAAGAAACAAATTCAGTAGCCAAGTGTTCCACCTCTTCTGCAGTTTTAACGTACAGTGTGCTTTAGTTTCAATGAACAGATATTAAGAGAATGCCAATCTAGCTTCAGCAGTAAAGGCATAAAGGAAATGCATAAGCATGTACTTAATTAAGCATGCAATTAACCAAGTCTTTGCCTGGCCTAGACTTTTCCATATGCCAGCGTGCTGTCAACAATCCAAAGGGCAAAGGATATCACAGTTGCACGGACAAGGCAGGTGGGGGGGAACTGACAGAGCAGCAAGTGAGATGAATGTAGAAAAAAAGGTTAATTTGTGTAAGAACTACAGAGAAAACAAATCACTTTCCACTGTGCTTTAGCTTTGCCACCCCAGCACTGCGAACAAATACAAAAGATTTGCCAGATGCAAATTAAAGCATCAACACTCCTAGTGAAACTAAAAAGAGACTGGCCAGTAACCAGCACTGCCTGCTGAAACGTGAACCTTGTACTAGCTGAAGTGGCCAGTCCCTGGGTTATTTTCTGTTTATTTAGTTAAGTAGCAACCCAGTCTCATGTGGAATGAGCAAATCGAGAAATGCAAGCCAAGAGTGAGTTACATTTTCCCAGAGAAATGGAAAGGTTTTTGATGGTTAAATGCAGTGCTGCACTGGAGTAACACTATATTAAATATTCAGTTAGGCTAAAAGCAGAGGAGTATACCAAAACCAACATTTCTCCTTCTCCCACATCCACATTTAAATAGAGAAGTACCATCATAATTATCTTTTGAAACATCCCTGAGTTACTGTATCTACAGAATTACTATTTTAAAATCACAGTCTGCTATTCTAGTCCTATCAAAAGACCCGAATTTATTCTCCCTTATGTGGGTGGGGTTTCTCTAGCATCCTATTCCTTCCTCCCCTAGTCTCCACATCCAAAGAAGCACTCTTCAAAGGACGATATGTCCCAAGTGGGTAAGTGTAAGCATATTCTAAGTGTTTCTCAACATGTAATTTTGTGGAGCTGCCTAGTCACATGTTGCTGGCATTCCTATTTGTTTCCAACTGCTAAACAGTTTCAAATGACAGCTAAAAGTGTATGGACCGGTTTTCTAAAGCTACTTTCAAGGCAAGCAATTGGTGTGGCTTCTCCTAAGAAACTGCTACAGTGAAGAGGACAGAAAGCCATCTATTAATGGGCGAGCTGTGCCATGAAACAGCTCGAGAATGCTGGATATAAACGAGGGTAAACACTGTGTGTTATTCTTGGATATAACTACCACCCAAGTCACAGCAAATTTCACTCGATGTGAGCCAGCACCCTCAGAGTAGGGAACATTTTAGAGTACCTACACACCGTCCCAGGTATATTTCTGGCACGTAACCCAGTGGAAAAATGTCTTCGAATGCAAATTGGAAGAAGCAGCAGCTAGCTATAGGTTAACTCTGGATATGCTAATACCAATGACTGAAGAAAAGAGAAGACAACCTGCCTACCACTTCTCTGAACATCCTACAATTCCATCCCTCACAAAAAAAAATCCTTAAGATTCTTCAGGAGGCCTCTGGAAAAGGTCTCCACCTCTAATACATATTAGAGGCCTACAGAATTCACAGTGCTTCAATATTTGTTAAACTATATAGGCCATTTTGCTAAGGATTGTAGCCATGGCATGCAAGTGAGGACAAAAATACAATGGCAAGAAAAATATTCCACAACAACAAATGCTTAAATGAGGGATACTCTGACAATGGACTTGATTTTGCACATCATTAATCATGCAAGTAGCCTTGGCTGGCTCAGGTCCCTGTGCATTTTCGGACATATATGAATGCAGAGGAGCAAAGCAGATTATATTTCAATAGCTCCTATAGAGCCAAATACCACTCTACAGTTAAACTCATTATTCTTGTTTAAACCCATGACAGTTCTGAGCGCAGACACTGAATGGCCTATTTCATAAATGTTTCAACTCTGTTTTCTGCCATTTTTAAGTTCACCATATGCTTATATTCTGATTCATTCTGAAAACCTCTGAGAGCTCCCCTGAAAATTGCACAAAGCTTGTTCTGTGGGTAGAGCCTCCCAAGGCCACGTGGCTCAGCTTTGCTATAGAACATTGCTAGTAGTAGAATGGCATTCACCAGTGTCTTAAAATTGCTGAGTATTAACAAGCACCTTTAAAAACAATTCAGAGGGTGATTATTGTGACTGTAATTTCTTCTGACAGGATGAGTCAGCTATACTAGGTTGATAAAACACCATCTTGTTAATTCAGATGCCATGTACTCTAAGAAACATTTATCTGACATTAGAGAGTTATGTGAATTGTTACTCTGCAAAAAGAGAGGGAGATGTATATTCAGTGTACTGGTCTAAATTCTGAAATTCTGGTTTATTCTTCATTCAGTCCTAACCCTGGCAAAATTCTATTAACCTTATATGGAATTTGGCTTAGCAATGAATTCAGGATTTAGCCATTTTCTGAAATATGGCATATACTTGAAAGATGGCTTTCACTTCATACCAAATGCTACTGATGATCACATTCAAAAACTCTCAATTTCTTAGAGTAATGGATTCAGAATTTGTTTATATCTAATTATCAAGTACCCAATCATGACATCCGTGATCAATCTTAGTAGTACCTTACTTGTGTAGTCCCGTCCACATGAGGAATCTCTCTGACATCAGTGGAGCAGGGTGAATAGCAAGGTGCTACCTACTTTGATTAAGAATGGCATAACTGAGCCCATGGTATTCTGTATTTTGTACATCAAGCATAGTTTTAGTGAAGGAACTACCACCCCTGCAATAATACTGCCTTGTATTACATGATGCATTGTGGTCACAAAGCAGCACAGCCCCATCATAAAATAAAGGCTGCACCTGCCCTGGGACAGCTGATAAAAACACATCATATGCACATACACGTCTAAGGTCTTGTCTTGATGCTAAGTATTAGTTGTACTGATCTAACAAAATGTCTGGGATAATTTATTGACTTCTATACATTAATCTTGCCCCTGGATCTAAGTTCAGTTTAAAGTACAACTAGGCACAAAAATACAGTGCTTGTTATTAAAACAAATAGAAATCTTCATGGACATTTTCAAAAGATATTTGAGCCATACAGTGCTAAATAGATCAGGTATGCCACAAGAGTCACCAAAACACTTGAAGGTGTACGTGGTGTTATGTTTCTCTTGTATTTGTGACCCTGAGTCCCTGTAGTGAACCGTACTGGCACTTTGATCTTCCCATTTTGCAGCATTTACATTCTCTGTGTCTTGAATGAAAGGGGAGGTGGGTGAGAGCACATTGCACTGCATGGAGTATTCTCCAGCTGCATCATCCAAACAGTAACACAAGGGAGACAGATGGTTATGGATCATTGCTTGGCAAAGACTCTACAATGACTTGATGAGATCTTTGCTAAGTTTCAGTTAAGAGATTAAGTAAGCAGAAACTGTAGATGTTAAATAGCAAAAAGAGAAATCTTCTTTAATCGTGATATCTTTTGCCAGAAGATAGCTTCAGGGCTTATTAAAGATGGAGCTAGGAACCTCTTCCCTTAGTTTTCACATTTCCAAGGCTCTTCTTCAACAACACTGAAGTCTGCAGATTTGCCATTGGTTGCCAGTGTTACCTGCAAGTAATTATCATCAACAACCGACTTAAAGGCCAAGGCACTTAGACAAGAAAAGTCATGAGTTTTATATGGAAGATCACGATATTTACATATTACATACACCATACCTTATTATATGTGGAAAATGTATTTATTCAGAATTCACAATACTCCCAAATAGTAAGACTCCTGTTCATTTATTATACTGACTAGAAAACGTTAACAGTAGAAAAAAAGTTCTATATTTTCTTAGCCTTTGCTGTAGCTTTTTTTTAAGAAATATTTCAGATTCTACTCCTTTCTATCTCCTACAGACTTCTCTGGATTATTTCAAAAACAGATTACTTTTTTTAAGAAAGTAATATGTTTTCAGTGAAATTCCTTAACAAAGCAGGATAGCTGATGCAAGGACATGAAAAATATGCAAGGCCTGAATAATTATAGATGTGTATCTATACAAACTCACCTACAATTACGCCACCTTTAAAGAAAAGGAAAAGATATGCTGTGAAAGTATTGTTCATCATACCGCTATTTCTAACAATGTAGTGAGAGATTTTGACTATAGTCAGACCAAAAATTTATAGTAATGCTATGTTTGTCTCACACAAAGTACAGCAAAACATCACTCTTGCCTGTAAAGATATGTGCTAAAATTTTCAGGTTTTAAGTATGGTAGAAGTTCTATAGTGATCTACCAACTCAGAGTAAACACTGGCCAGTACGTTGCATCCCAGAAATCACTATAAATAAACCCATCCTTCAACAAAGATCGCTCCAGCCAAATGACTTAAAACATTTATAAAAGGTAAAGTGTCAATTTAACTTTACAAAAGTGATCTAGATCTTTATAATTGTGAGAGAACCTTTTATTTAATTCTAAATGGATGGCTCACTCTTTCCTAACTTACTCTGTAAGTTAACATCCTTGGCTTCAAATGAAAACTTAAAGACAGCGCTGAAATTCCCCATGCTGGATAAACTGGATGCATGGAAACATTGAGACACAGAAACATGACAAGATGCACTGATTTTTGAAACAAAGTCAAGCTTTTTCTTAGATAACTGAAAGGGGGAAACATGCAAATACAGGAATGAACAGCTTATTCAGAAATTAAAATCACATAGAGTCATGTGAAATATGATAATAAAAAAATACAAAAATATCGTGCAATAACAACCACTCTACCCCCATATAAAGGTAAACTACTTATTAAAAATATACATTGACCATGCAAAATTATAAGCTACTAGTGTTATACATGGAATATATTACAGACAGTAAATAGAAAGGACACGCTAGTAGATTAGCTTTTCCAAATTCTGACCAGAGTTGCAGTGAGCTTTTCAATGCACCAGTGCATTTGACAGGATGAAGAGATGTCTCTTCAGATTCAACAGCTGGCTGTTCTGAAGCCCCAGATCCTACTCTGCTGCTTTTGCTACTCTAACACTTGGGAGCTGTAGACCACTTCAACATGATCCAAATGTCTTGCAAATGTCAGCATATATTCATAGCTTATAAAGTAGACCGTCACGTCACATCCCTTTGGTAGCTTGCAGACAGACACACAGACAAGACAAGTGACCTGCTCAAAGTCAGTCTTGTGCTCAAGCCAGTAAACCCTGGCTCTTTTCATGAGTTTAAAAGTGCAAAATGAGATCGAAAGCAGAGCAAACCTAAAACAATGAAAAAGGACAAACACTTCTAGCTCATAAATCACTGGTCCCAAATTTTAATTACAGGGTGTGCTTAGGATGAAATACCGCACCATTAATCTGTGTTTTTGAGGTACGCTAATGCCTCAACTGAGGGAAATGATAAGAGAAACTGAAGGAGAAAAGAAAGTGCAGCAAGTATTGCATTAATGGGATATTACTTTCTAGCTTGATTTGGATCTCTGTGCAAATCTGAGAGACTGGAAGGAGATAAAATTATCAGTATTAAGTTCCATGAACCCGATTCAGACTGATATATGGTAGCTGAATTGTCTTAAACCCACTGAAATTAGCATAGTCTATTTCACTGAAAAACAGTTTTCCAAAAGTTCCAAAAGAAGTTAACCAAAAAGAGTATGTGTGTGTCTGTGTGTTTGCGTGCATGCTTATTTTTAATGAAAAAAAATCTTTTATTAAATGAGGTCTTTCTTTTCAGGGAGGTTTTTTCCTCCAAATTTTTCTCTCTTCTGTGTCCTTTCCTTTTTTGAGAAATATAAATTAATGACAATTTTTTATTTTGTGTAAGCATGTATTCTCTTTCCATTTCAAAATTTTTTTCTTTAATTTTTCTCATGGAAAAAGAGTGGGTCAGAAGAGGAAGGGGAGAGCCATATCAGAACAAAATGCTTTCATTTTAAAAAATCATTTTATTAAAAACTTGAAAGATTCAGGGAAAAATTGAGGATAAGATGAAAGCTTTTTCTTTCCTGAATTCAGTATTACTTTTTCCCCTGGAAATTCAGGTTTGGCCTGACATTATCTAGAAGTAAGCATTAGAAAAAAATATGTTCTAGGCTGGAGACAGGTGAAAGTGATAGATATTTCCAATATATATGGTGATCTGCTAATGGACTTAGTGTAGGCATTCACAGTTAGATACTGGCTCAGTTGTGGCAACTGGAAGATGCAAAAGGATCTGTTTGGATAAATGGCTAAGGTAGGCTCACTGGCAAATTCACTGTGTCAAAGACAGTGTACAGGATCAGATCAGAGTATTTATAAATTAAAAAAAGACTGTGAAACGAAAAGTTCCAGCTTGTTTCACTTTCTTTCTCCTCCTTTTCAAAAACTCCCTCTTGATTTTAAACTCCCCTGTCCTAGTCGTGGGTGCTTCGTAAACTTTTAACCACCAACCTCCCCAACTGTTTTCTCATTCAGCTGGTGGGGTTTCTCAAGCTCACTTTGCTCTGATCAAGATGTTATTATGACTATTAATAATCCATGTTAGTTACAGCAAGGATTAGAAAGAAAATACGATGTTTGTGTATTAATGACTCGGGAACGATGACGGAAGCAAAGCGTAAGCATGCTGTATGAGTACAGGAGCATTCTGATGCTAAAGTGCATTCAACACGTCCATCTCTGAACAGCATATCATGGAAGGCAGTCAGCAAATGACAACACCTGTATCTGAATTGCAGCTATCCTTCATTTGGGTTAGCAATTAAGTTCTCTGTTGCCATAGAAAATGAAGTAAATGTCCATAGAAGGTGATGCCATATTCTCTGCGTCTTGGCATATTCCATAATACGCTGCATCTTGCCTTTTGATATGTAAACAATGTACATGATTTTTTCCCTTCAAATGACAACTTTTAAGAAGAGTGCAAAAAAACACCTTTTGAACTGCACAAACTCATTCAAAATGTCTGGGGTTCATGGACCTTGTTGTCACATTGTTATTTGCAGAACAATTTGAAAAATACATGCAGGTTAAAAATAAGATAAAATAAAGCATGCAGTGCTATATACATGTCTCAATATCCATAAATGTGAAAGGTACCTTGCACTCATCTACTATGACTGAGTTGTGAGCTGCAAAAACACATTGGTTTGAGTTGTTTTCCCTATGATTTTTCATGTCGTCATAGATTGACTGAGTCTTGGTCATTTCGATGTCTTCGTGCCCTTTATGATGGGAATCAATGGTGTCAAGTTCTGCCTTGGAAAGGTGGTAGACAATGCCAGCACCAAAAGAATCCCCCACTACATTGACTGACGTTCTCATCCGGTCCCTACAAAAGAAGCAAAAGGCAGAGGCTGAATGGCATGAGAGGAAGAAAAAGTAGGGCATGGCAGTTATAGTTACTGCATTTATTTCAGAAAGTTTAAGGCATCTTTAGAACAGAAAGATGGGAGCTTTCAAGTGAAATTGAAAAATCTTGCTTTCCCAGGGGACTTGTTCAGACAGAGAGGATGTGCAAACTCCCATGTCCCAGCTGCTCATACTCATGGATTTTGGCAAAGAACTTGCGCGAGAGACACAGCCAAACTGCAGAGCTGTGCTTGACTGAGATCTCCCCAGCGCCTGCTTCTGGAGCTGGAGGTTTCAGTGTCAGGGTGCCAGGCTCACATCATTGCCCTTTGTTTAATTGGAATTTATCAGAGCACTGCAGCCAGAGAAAAGGATTTTGGATCTGATGAAGTGTTCTCATTTCTGGGACAAATTAACAAATGGCCTCTCCCTTTATTCCCAGTGAGCAAACTACGGGGAAAAAAATGCCTGAAATATCTCCATAAGGCTCGGGCCATTGAAGCTCCTCTCCTGGCACCATCTTACAGGAGGTCATCTGTTAGCATGGCAGCATGCCCACTCACACTACTGTACGCCAGACCTCGGCATATGGCCAAACATAGGTCGTGGCCTACAATGTGATGAGCCCGCGGCAGCATTTCCATTACGAGTGCCCCTCGTTGTAGGAGCATGCCAACAGAGACTCACGTGCTTCATTACAAAGAAACGTGTTTGTTGGCACTTGCTGGACAGGATGCCACTGGACAGACACACCGCCTTTCTCCTGTCTTGTTTTTAGAGTGTGGCTCTATCTGTCAGCAGTGAACCCATGGTTGTGGATTTTCCCTGATTTCAGAATTCTGCCCCAAACCTGCCCAAAATTCTGCAAAAATGGGAGATGGTCTTACAGAGCACCATAGCAGGACTATGGGCTCCTGCTATCTTTCCTACTGCAGGTAGGCTATATTACACATGTTGAAATCATTTACAATCTAATTTGCCTCTTCATATCTGAACTAAACATAAGACTCCTAAAAACCTTCTGACTGAGGGTTGCAATTTAAAACTACTGCAGCAACTGAGTCTAGCTTTGTCAAATAGGTCAGAGAAGCGATTACACTGATTAATTCTCAGAGGTGTTTCCACGAAGACTCATTTACACATAATAGGCAGGTTGAACAGTGTGGACATTTGCCAAGTGACAGAAAAGCCAGCATGTAAGACCTTATTTCCCATGACAGTGATTAATTTGAAAACACCCTTTCTAGTATTTCTGGTACTAGATTTGTGTGACACCTCCTTTTCCTGTAGAACACCAAGAAAAAAACCCTGAATATATAAAGTCCAAACTGATAAACATTCATTACACATGCCTATTCATGGCCATGCAAACTTTTGAGCCCTTTTTGACATCTTTGCTTTAAATATCTGTAAGTCTGCTTTTCCCAGCTGTGGAACTGTATTCCCTTTCAAGTTTCTCCTCTCCTTATCTACATTATCATGCTTACATATTTGGAGTTTGTTGTTTAATATCTTAGTTGAAGCAGTTTATTTTTATTATTTTGTCAGCAAAAGAATATCCAGAAGGAAAAAAACCTCCAATAATCCCCCCGAAAAACAAACAAACAAACAACCCATGGGAGGAAAACATCCTGCCAATTTTGCTACACTCAAATGAAATGCTTTATACAGTTCTCATCCCATGCCTGTGAAGAGTGTTTTAAACCTGACCAGAGTGGCAGAATAGGAAAATATGACTTTACAAGTGTAATTTTTAATGAAAACCATCAAATAGACTGAACCCGGCAATGTAGCTCCACAAAAAGACCAAACACCTCCTTAAATTTTTTTGTATGAGTGGTATTAAATTTTGAAAGGATTCACTGATGCCAGACAACAGAGGGATAGTATAGGATGCCAAAAAAACAAGGTGGAGAGAATACATAAATATAATTGAGGCACAATTCAAATTCTGAAAGGGTCATTTGAGGAGGTGCTCCAGCCCGTATTCATGTGCTACTAGCCACAAGATTCAGCAATACAAACTGCACACTGCTGCAGAACATGCTATACTGCGTGAACCGAAGTTAGCAAGTAAGTTCCTTACAACAGACAGGACAAAGTCTCGGCTGTCAGGAGTGAACAGCAAAGTGCCACTGACCTCTTTTGGGCCAAAGAACACCCTAAGAAGAACAAAGACGACTGTACTTACTCTTCTGTTAAAAACAACCAACCAATTAATTCCAGCTATCCTGGAAGGATGTAGACAAAATCAATACAGGAAAGTTGCAGTCTAGTAAATGACTTGCCCCAACATAGCTACTTCTGCATTGTCCATAACAGCTTCTGAGAGGAATAATGGGACTGAAATTCAAAGTTCTCTCTAAAAAGCCAACTCAACATCTGGAAAGAATGAGCTTTGGAATAATTGGGAAGTAATTCTTTAAATCCTGATAAGGGTTAATGCCCGATTTCCTCAAACTGGCATAAATCAGAAGAACTGGAAGCTCAACAATGTAGATGAAAGGAATAGAAATGAGAAAAACCAAATCAAGCCCCCTTATTATTAATGTCATAGTACTTATGTAGCATGCTAGTATGCAAAAAGTTACTCCTGTTCTTCCCTGAAAGCTTGAAAACCTGGTATATCAACCTTACTAGATTTTAGAAAGGAGATTAAAATCTTAGCACACCTGCTAAGTCAAAGACCAGGTGACATGTTTAACTTGCCTTACCTCTTTGTCATTAGAGGAAAAAGCTCCTGTTTTCTATAGTTTAATTAGATTTATATAAGGCCCTGGGTCTGAATATTCTGAACTTATATCTAAGCCAAGGAACAGAGTCAGAACTCAAGCAATCTTTTTCTGAGTTACTGAATAAAGGTTTAAATACCGAATCAGCTGTCCAAGCCCATTTTCTCTAATTCCTCTCTCTTCACTGCAAAATACCATTGTATTTGAGGTTGTGCTATGATATTTGCTAAGCTTGTCAGTCTCACATCTGGAAAGTGTCCAGCTTCTGGCTAGAGCAAAAGAAGCTGGTTTTATTCCAGCTGTTGGCATATAATTACTGTCCTATTAAATGTCACTGCTGTGTTGTGCTTAGTTTTAAACTGAGAAACTATGAGAGTTGGGAAATCTTGGGAAACTTGCCTGGTGAAAGAGCTCACACTGTGTATGTACGCATGGGAGGGGGAAAGGTTGAGCAATCTAATCTCTAGATATTGGAGAGGCTTGAGAAGAAATTGATACAGAAACCTTTTGGCTCCAATTTGAAGGTGAGAGTGCCAAGTTTAAGGACAATCAAAAGTCAGCTTTGTGTTACACCATGACCAAATCATGCAAAACTGGTTTTGGTAAGACCACAGTTTCAGATGATGGTAGTATTGTAAAATCAATTGATGTTCTGATATTTTCTTTCATCAGAAATATTGAAAAACTCATAGAGTAGGACATTTTTTAAAAGCTTTCATTATCTGGAATTGAAATGTTACAAAAGACCTATTCCAAATATTTCTACATGGCTGGTTGCATTTACACATTGGTTCCAGAAAAGTGGCTGGAATTGGGTCTTAAATATTTTATTCTAACTTTCTCTTCTACATTGTTACAAATACTGCTGTAACGTTATTTGATGATCTAAAGAAATGGAAGAAGACAATGTTCCTAAGTAAAGAAAATATCTTTTTATGACCTTTCGTTTCAGATATTCTTTAGGTCTGGTTTGTGTGCCCAAAAGCTTTCTCAAAAGTTGGCTTGTTTGCCTTTTCTTAACATCAGCAATGTCAGCAGCATCGTTTTCCATACCTCATTAGATAATTGTGGCTACCACAACACAAACACTGGAAGATGGAAAATAAAGCTATTAGCTGTTGACATATGTTAATTAGCACAACACTTCCACCAAGAAACTTTGTCTTAACTTCGCAGCACTAGTGGCATGACACAGAGCTTTTCACCTCCTTTTTTATATCTTTCCCTTTCCCCTCTACCTTTCAATTCTGAATCACGCTGCAATTGCACTGCTGACTGTTAGGCCAGAAGGATCCAAACCCAACCGTTTGTGCTGAAAGGTTCTTTTGCCTGGCATTTATTTTTGAAAGATACCTTGACATATTTCATTCAGAAGTACTATACTTCCTATACTTACACGCATCACTGCTACAGCTCCACAGTACAGACATTTTTATTTCCTAAGCAGGGTTGGATGAGCCAGAAGTAACAACGCCGCTGAGGCCGAGCCTGAAATGCAACACCTACTAGTGCATCAGAAGTGCTGGTAAACTTACAGCTCTGAGGCTGCTAGCGTGGGGAGAGCTTCTCAGTCCACAGGAATATTTTTAAATGACATTTCCCTAAAAAACCAAACAAACCACAGGCTTCTTTTGCACATCCTCCTACCAGCTGCAGAAACCTACCTATTTGCCTTAGTTTGAAAGCCAGCAAAAACATATATTTAAAATGAGTATGCATCTGCCTTTTGCTCTCCTCCTCCCAGCTGCAGATTCCTATGCCACTTTCCTGTTTTCAACCATGACCTCATAAATATAATAAAGCCACAGAATATCACATTTTTCCCTACGCCAGCTGTACTCTGACTGCTGAACCCTGCCTCATTTCACCATTCTGAGTCATGATATCATGACACTCAGTTATATATAAAATATGTAAGTCATCTTTTCCCTTTGCCTTCCCAACCTGTAAACTCCTCTTTCATTTTTCCCTGAAGCATAAATTGGAGCGGTGTGCTATTCTTCACAACTCTTAGTGACAAGATAGGTAATAAAAGATAGAGCATAGCAGTAGATCCAAAATACATGTCAGAGGATTGACCAAGTTCTTGAATTCTTCTCAATAAGCCAAAACATAATGACAGAAAATTAATTTTCTATTTTATCTTCACATTCTCAACTTTGCTATTCCTTCTTGCATAATTTTAGTAGTGTATCTGAGACTGAAAGCTACCACAAGCAGGCAGCTGAGGCTGCTAGTGTAGGAGGAAATGCACAAAGAGTATAGAGTGGTACTTACATCTCCCCTTCTGGGCACCATGGCTGGCACAACAGAAACACACGTCTTTACCATGTAAAAGAATATTAGGGGAGAGATGGCTGTTGACCAGGATATACTGTGCTGCAGCAGTACAGGACAGTATAAAAGCCTCTAGACACCAGTACAACTTAGAGGACTACTGAGTCCCTGTCAGCTCTGTGCAGGTCATAGAAAGATATCCACATTGTCAAATGACAACATGAGAAAGCATGTGGCTTGGCATATGCTCTGTCTATATTTACAGCTTCTGTATTCAAACACTGAAGAGGAAAAGCTTTGGAAAACTACCTATGGGTTAGCTGTTTCTTGTCAGAGGACCTGCAGTGGCACCGAAGGACTTTGATCTCAAGCCCTTGAAAATGAAAGTCAGTTCTTCCAGTTTGAGGGATCTGTCAGTAAAATCAAACTAGGGAATGAACTTCTCTCTCTCAGTTTGCTTTCTTATTTGTCTTTGGTTTATATCCTGCTCTAGAACAGTTTCTTTCTTAAAAGTATTTTACTTTCTTATGTACAAAAAGAAATAGACTTTCCCCACTACGAGCATAAAACATTTGATACTATAAATGCCCAAATCACCCTGTAACTTGCTGACAACAACCTTCATTTTCAGCATTCATCCTTAACTTTAGACCAGAACTATAAGAAACGGAAATATGAAAGCAAAGATCAGAAAACTGCTCTTGAGCTATGTCCGTGATCGAGAGGCATCATTAGGAAGAAGAAAACATATGAGCGTGAGCCCGAGGGTCTTACAAGAAGATCCTTGGCTCATAGACACTGACTTCAATAGCTCTATAACAATTCGTACCAGCTGAGAAGCTGCTTTCAGTGTCTCCTACTTCATCAAATAGCCTACTTCCTCCTTTGCTCCATCTGTAGAGGAGAGTCTTATAGTTCTTTAAGATCAATGGCTGAAAAGCACCACGGACAAGCATTACTTCATTACTTTTTCTGCACTGAGCAGTGGAGTCAACCAACTTACAAAAGCCAGTCAACAGCAACAAGCAAACTGATGTCCTGGGTAGGGAGACCCACTGCAGTAAGGATCAGAAGCATAGTGACAAGTCCCGCGCTGGGAATACTGGCAGCTCCAACACTTGCAAGGGTGGCGGTCAAACTGCAAAAACAAAAATCAAATGGGGATAGCTGGAAGAGAAACATACACTTTCATTGCATATTCATGTGATCATTAGGAAGGTCTTATTTTTAATGAGTTCTTCCCAGAAAACTAACAACTATATGATAAATCATGGTAAGCTCAGGCCACAGTTTTAACGCTTGTGTTTCTCCAAAAATATTTATTAGGGGAGGCCAGATCTATGGGATTTGTTCTGAGAGTTGTGAGAGTTGTCTGAGAGTTTTAAGTTCTGTAAGTTGGTTATGACATTCAAATCTTTGGCCTGGTGTCGTTTTCTGAGCTCTACCAACAGATCCAGGGTGTTGAATCCTGAGTTTTGGTCATCCAGACTGGCTGAAGTTTGGTGGCTATAGGTTGAATTTTCAGGGTGGTTCATTTCTATTTATTTATGGTACTTGAAGACTGAATTATGAGGTAATGGCTGAGATAAAGTGGTTATTATCAAGTACAGAAGAGTAAAAGTCTTGGTATCCAAAACTCCCACAGTACAAGCCAGTGGTGTACCATGCCTAGATACAAATCACCCTAAATGAAAAAGCAAAATTAATCTGATTGTTTCATAAATCCAAACCTGTCTTTGTTTTTGCCTCTCTTATTTTTTGATGAAGGCCAGTAGAGTGAATGTCTGTGCTCCAAATGTTTGTAAAAGTACAACACAGACCATAACAAATAGCTACATCATTGGGCAATCCTATGAAGAATGGAAAAACAGGGAAGAGAAGGAGAGGGAGAGGGAGAAGGAGAGGGAGAGGGAGAGGAAGAGGGAGAGGGAGGGAAAGGAAAAAGGAACAAGGAAAAAGGAACAAGGAAAGAAAAAGCTATCTCTGTCTTTTTAAACACAGAGATGAGTAACATGGTTGTACTTCTGTGGGTGTACCCAACAAATCTGAAAGTGCTTCCCACACAGAAGTAGGGGAAAAAGGTCTCTGTGGGGGAAACCCTTGGCCATTAGCCACAGAACTAATCTGTGAGGATGTTAGCCTGATTTAGAGCTGGCAGACGGCTGGGTCTGACCCAGACAATCCAGGTTGCAGTGTGTTTGTCAGGTGTCTGGGTTAGAGTGCAACCTGGCCTACTAAACACCCGGATAGGTCCAGCAGGTATGCAGGCAGGACGCTCCGCTCTCCTGTCAGGCTCTGCGCGCGGTGCCAGCTCCTCAGGCACTTCCAGCCTGAACTGGTAAGGGATTGCTTCCAAGCTCTGTGAGGAAACACTCCTGCCAACCTTCCCACAGCAGCGCTTACAGGGCTGGAGGGGAACGAAGCTAGCACGGTTCAGGTCTAAACAGAGTCTGGCTTAGCTACCATTTCCAAGATCACCCTCTCCCAAAGAAGACAGGAAATCAGAGGATCTACATGACCAATATGAAGTAACTAGGGCTGATCAAAGGCTATTTAAGTCTTCGTGAGTTTAGGTCTGGGTCATTTGAATATCCTCAGTATCACAAACTGGATTTGACAGACAAAAGCTAACATTCATTTGTATTGCCACCTCAAGAGATAGTTCTTGTCATATTGTTGTAGCAAAAATGCTATACTGCATGAAGAGGAGAACCAATGGTTTTCTTACAGATAGCCCAAAGTTGCTGCTTGCTTAGTAAATGTGAGACACAAAGCTGGCAACATCAGCCTTGAAATGGTGAGATCAGGAAGAGCTAACAGGTCAGTCCCTCAGAGGAGAAGAGGAGTAACTTGGGATCAAGCCTACCAAATCTCTTGGACAACAGATGATTCCTCCTTGAATTTCCCTTGTCTCAATTTAATTTAATATGTGGCATCTCTGAAATGACTGTTTTCAGTCTTAGCAACAAATATGCATCATGCAGGTCTAGCATCTGCCTTCATTAGAAGCAGCCCTGAATCTTTTACAAACCTTGGCTTTACTATTTCAGGAGTTGGGGCAGGAGGTAAAGAAATGGAAAATGTGGAACTAGTATAGCTGAGCAAGAAACATAAAATTAGATATCCCTTTGCAGGAGTTTCTTTAGTGTTAAAAGGGTTTAATAAAAGAAAGGTGGGTGGGTGAAAACTACAGGAAGAAGGCAAACTTGGCAGCCTTCACTTGTGGTTTCCATTTTAACTATTCAAAATGTTAGGCCTGGTGTCTTCGTCAAGTTTTCCATGGTAAATTAACTTTAGCTGCAGCAGTCATAACTTTGCCATTGCTTTTTATTAGTCACCCTCCCTAATAGGTCTTAAAACTCCATTACAGTAAACAGTCTTCAGTCACTTTTATCCTTTTTTAATAAGTACTTGCCTTTGTCCTTCCAGATATTTAGCTTAGTCCTAGATATAACAATTTGATATGAAAAGACTAGAGCTAATATTTGCTGGGTTAGAGATAAAAAGTCTGGGAGTATCCACACCATGCTGCAGGCAATCTCACCCTCAGGCTGGGCTATTCTCAGTCCCTTTTGTTTGCTGTTCACTAAAGTCACAGAAAAAGTACAGGCAAACATACATACATGGATACATTTTTTAGGTACACTTTTTTCTTCCAATGTATATAAACAGATACATTCTAGAAAGTTAATGCCCCATGTATTACTTGTAGTGTCGCTCTGTACTAAAAAAGGCATTCCACTGGACAGAGAATGCTGCATTTCACATTGTATTGTCAACTGCAAAACTGTGTAAAACACCACCAGCATGCACTAAGGCTGCAAATGATAGAAAACGCATGTCACCAGAGAACTAGGACCTATGTATATGACATTCCTTTGCATATCATTATTAGAAATCCATGGATTTCACAGTGAATCCCACAGCTACTGAGAAGACATCCAACCCAAAGCTTCACATTTTACAGTCTGTAGAGACAAAGCCTACAAGTATTTTGAACTGACCTCACAGTAACTATCTGGCCTCCATCCAGCTCAATTCCGTTCATCTGTGCTATGAAGATGGCAGCCACAGCTTCATAAAGGGCAGTTCCATCCATGTTAATAGTTGCTCCAACAGGAAGAACAAACCTTGTTACACGCTTATCAATGCCTAGATTTTCTTCAAGACACCGGAATGTGACAGGTAATGTTCCAGCACTGAAGGAGAGAAAGCAAAAAAAGTAGAGAAGACATAATTACAATATAATATATACACATAAGGGAGCAAAGTCAGAAATTCTGCTATCATTGTTTACATGTTTTACTTCCATTTTCTGCTGTGATTCAAGCCTTTTTTAGCCAATTCTTAAATTAAGCCTACATTTAGCTGGAGGTGGGACTGAGGCCAAGACATGAACGTGACTTGAAGTAGGGATGAGAGCTTGAGAGAGTGTAGATGAATTTTTCAGACTCATTTATGAATTATTTCTTGCATTTTGTTCAAAAAGACAGGTTCCAGATGTTTTCTGATGGTCAGAACTCTGAGCATAGGGACAAATCCTCAATTTCTTTGATTGTGAATTTGCTCTGAATGGAGAAATCAGTGTTGCGTTAAGGAATTAAAAAGCCAGGCAAAAAGATACAACCCATGGAGTTCCCAGACACTGGAGGACAGGAAAGGATATGAAACACAGCTGGAGGATAGGAAAAGATGTGAAAGATGGCTGGAAGAGGGGAACAGCTCCTCGCATAGATCCACTGTGCCTTGCCTTTGTGGGAATAGTTCAGGCTATTACATTCACTTGCTCAAAATAAAACACCTTCATCAAAAAATACTGCTGAAAACAGAACATACTCTTTTTCCCTATAGATGCAAATATCTTCTATTTCTTCCTTCCCCTAGCAGGTCTGCTTGCCTCAGGCAAAGGACTTACTGCAACAAGCATGAAACCCAGCACAGGAACATGTTTTGGTTCCCTACTTTTCTGTGTTATCTCTGAGGTCAAGTCCACAACTAAATGAAGTTGGTTGTTGCCTGAGAAGCTGTTCTGAAAAGAAAGCTGACCTGGGGAAATGCCTTTTAATTGGTGTTTCATACAGAAGCAGCTGGAGGACATCTGTTGTGGTTTATTTCCTTTTCTTCAGCTGAGTTGGCAGAATTCCTCAAAGGTCTTCACTATTGTATCCCACTAATTCTGGTGTCATTGTCCCTACAAAAATATTAATTTGCTCGTAGAAGAGCAAAGGACTAGCCTCACCAACTTTTCTCAGATAAATACTCGCAGCATATTGTTGCTAGTGCCTTGCAACTTCAGGGTCTTTCCAACTCATTCATTCATCCACTACCATAGAGATGCTATTGGGTACAAAAAATGTAATCTTTGCATTTTACAGATAATTAAACCATGTAAAAGGGGAATTAAGGAATGATTGAGATACCTAACTATAAAAATGTAGTGTCATAATAAACGTCCTAAGTTATCTGGAATAAGCACATGAGGCTGACCTATCTTGCATGGGATCTATGAAAAACCCAAACCCTTCAGATTTGGCAGATGCATGAGTCACTTCTAAATGACTCCCACATCTATGGAAACATGAGTTAGAAGATATGAGCTTCTAGATCCCTACCTTGTGCTCAAATGACTGGACAATTCTTTGTTCATGGAGGTGATTTTTTTAACAGATGTCGATAAGCCAGATACATGGTACCAATCATTTGTGTTCTAGCATCTTTACAAATATATTTCTAATTATGATTTATTTTGCTGTGTTTTTAATCAAAGGTAATCAAATGCTTAATATTCTGTGGGTTTGGCCAAATCAGTGAAAATTCATACTTTCTAAAAACAATATGTAGTCTATTCTCTCATAAGTCACTCTAGCAGCTATATTTATAGCAGATAGTAGAAAATATCTAGTGAGTCATTAACCAACAATTACTAGTCAGTTTTCAAGTCAGTTCCGGGATCACTTTGCCTCCTACAGCAAAGATATTCCTATATCTTATTAAAAGAAAAACAGAATAGAAAATGTAGTTCACTGACACACATTGAAACTCAGTCAGATAAGGCTCTTTTTCTTCAGAAATACAAATCCCACCTTACCTTTACTGTCACAAATCAGATCATCAGCACAAGACGTGTACCAGCCATTGCTGCAATGAACCCCGGTAGGCTCAGCAGGCAGGGACTATGCAAATATCTTCCCCCTTCAGTTCTGACACCATGAGCAAGGACAGGTGGGCAGGCCATGGAGACAAGGTTTCTTTATTAGAAGAGCACAATACGTAGATGCTTTCCATGGTTCCTCAGCCTGGCCAAAGACCTTTAATAGGCCCCTGAATAGGAAGCATTTGCAACTTCCAGAGGTACCAGGTTAGACCATATGATGGTGATTGTTGTCATGCGGTCACTTGTCTGTGGTGCTACGAACTAGTCCGCTTCTGTTTAGCCAGTAATTCAGATCTGCATAGCAGTCAGGTGGTAAAGCTTGTATCCAGGTAAATCCATATGCTGGAATCACTTAGAATCCCCTACATTTTTCCACTTTGGTACTCCAGCAGAAAAACATTACTTCACGCTAAAAAAAACCCCACAGATGTTATGTATGGACACTGTAAATTTTGTATTGAAAATCTAAGTGGAAACTCGAACACTTCAATGAACAAAAGCCTTAGAGAAATTGTGGTTTAGTGAAACTCCTGGCCAGACTATATCTCCTATAATCCCGCATTGTTTATGACAGAGCCACAGAACTGCTGAGGTTGGAAAGCACCTCTGGACGTCACCTATTCCAACCACCTTGCTCAAGGCAGGGGCGGCTAGGGCGGGTTGCCCAGGACCATGCTCAGACAGGTTTTGTGTATCTCCAGAGATGGAGACTCCACAACTCCTCTGGGAAACCTGTGCCAGCATTCAACCACCATCACAGTAAATCACAGTAAAAAGATTTTTCTCGTGTTCAGATGGAATTTCTTGTGTTTCAATTTGTGCCCACTGCCTCTCGTCCTGTCACCAGGCACCACTGAGGAGAGTCTTGCTTCATCTTCTCTACACTGTCCCATCAGATATTTATGCGCATCAGTAAGGTTCACCCAGAGCCTCTTGTTCATCAGGGGAGAAGTCGTTCAGCAGAGTGGTTTGGGCTGACCCAAAGAGGCAGATGAATTACAGTCCTTTCAAGGTATTCCTGAAATCAAGACTGCTCAGTTTTCTGATGATCCGTTTTGAACTAGGCTTTTTTGGTTTCACCTTTTTAATTAAAATGGAAGATTAAATTTTCTTCAGAAATAAAACATTTATTGAAGAAAAACACTTGAAAATATGGTATTTAACTGAAAAATATTTTCAACACAAGATCTACTGACTGCCCCAATGCAAGGCATCAATTTATTACTGAGAGCTGAATTGCCTACACACTTTGTTGAGCCTGTTCTGTGCATTAGCAACGAGTCTAAAATGCTCAGCTCTTCAATGAAGTCCCCTCACTCTGCCAAAATGGATGAAAAAATAAAATGAGATTTTTTTTCATTTCTTTCTTGAAACCTAGTACTGTTACAATGAGACTGGTCTTAACATGCTTTCAAAATAAATAGAATTATCACTGTTTCCTAGTTGAGGGAGCAAGTACAGAGGTAACACAATTTGCACAAGTCATTTGGCCAATGCCAGAGGAGAAAACAAAAAGTGGGTCTCCCAGCTCTATGCAGTTGGCTGTACAACCTCCCTAAAAATCCCAAAGGTGTGTGGTTATTTTTATTTATTTCAACATGGCTGGATTAAAACCAGTTTTTATTCAATGGCATAAAATGATTTTGCAGTGAAGGTCAGAACGGCAGATGTATTATCTCTAAACAGCAGCTAATAATCTGCTAAAAAATAAAGCAAGCTGTTACTTCTCATGTGTACCTGGAAGCTGTGCCTAGTGCTGTGATCCATGCCTGGAAAATCCCAGCAAGGAATGAAAATGGACTTTTCCTCGTTATCACAAAGTAGAGCAGAGGCAGGAAGATTCCTCCATGGATGAGAAGACCCACAATCACAGTAACCATGTACATGCCAAGTTGTCTAGCAACTACTTCTAAGTCCTTGATTGCAATGATTTTTCCACAGATGAGGCAAGCAATGCCCAAAGGGGAATACCTGGAGAAAGAGAACAAGCATAGACAGAACTAGTCTTTGCAGCGTAGTCATAAAAATTGCGCTCAACAGAGTATAGACTGGAGAAAGAGTCGGGGGCTCTCAGGCTTAGCACTGAGGTGCAGATCAGAAATTGATGGAAATTCAGTGGATAGCTTTCACATCTTTTTAAAAAAAATAATGGCCATCTTCAGCAAATTCCTCATCTACTTCATTTTATTCCATCCCATCGAATGGAATATGCATTTCCTGAATAGTCTTTGATCCTGGAATAACATCGTACAAGAATACTATCATGTTACACAGGCTTGGATCATTATGAAGAGTGATGCAGGATTTGTTCTTAATACATAACTTTTACAACCCATTGCTTATCTGGTTTCAGGGAGTTGCATTATTTTCTTCAGTTAAACTATTTGTTGAAATGAATTGCTTTTATCTTGAAGGCTGCAAATGTTTCCTTTATGTTCTTTCACTAATTTGGACAAATGCTTTTTAGTTCATGAATTCTTCATTAATTATGTGCTTTTCTCACTTAGGGTAGGGTTTTTGTCACCTCAGTCATGTGATTCTCTGATGGCATAAATGGAACTTTTAAATAGGATGATAATAATAGCACAGTTTGGTAATAAAAAAATTTGAAATGAATGGATATTATTTAAAAAATGTAATAATCAGCTATAGTGAAAAATGCCTGAAAGTGCATGGATAGAAGACAATATTTATACTTGCACTGGTGAAGGTTAGTATATTATACAATTTTAAGTGACATTCACTTTCTCTATCTCTTTTATAAAACTTAAGCTGGGAGAAAGTAATATGGGTAACATGTGGAGAAACAGTAAACAAAATGCCTCTCTGAAAATAAATGGTAATGTATATTTTCAAAAAGTGATTAGTGATTTGGATGCTTAATTAAAGACAATACAAAGGAAACTGACTTTCAGAATAAAAGTGCTTCATGTTTTATGTAAGAAACATCTCATGGTCTCTCAAGCAATGTGCCCAAAACCTGGAAAGCCCTCAGTCACTTGAAATGCAAGGCCAGCTGTTATACCAGTTATCATAAAAAGCCATGTTTCAGTGAACTTGATGAAGCATATTTCTTATAAAGAATTACATGCTGTCAGAGCCAGATGTCTGATTTGTTTGTGTAGCAATGCCACGCTCCTGAGAGTCTGGAGTTGCCATGGGAGTTACAGTTCTCTGTGCAGAGAAATCATAAACCAAACAAAATGTAACTCTGCATAAAGAATTGCATTTGTCTTTATATAAACACACATAAAAAAAACCTGCTTCTGGCCACAAAAATTCTTTAAAAATTTTAGACAGAGATGAACAAGTGGAATTCCCAACATCAATCTCCTTTCTCATGAAAAGAGAAATAAAAAGCACATCAGTAAAAAATAAACATTTACAGTGAATTTCCTGAAACTTGAATCCTGCCGTTGCAACACTGACTACTAGAGAAAATTTATACTGTAGGCAAGGTATTATTTCGTGGGTGTACCAACTGGTGCTAAATGAAGTAAGAGTAAATTCTAGCTCTTGGAGTGTTATGAGAGTATAGTCACCATCTCTCTATAGAGCCGAGAGCAGCAGGTTACAATAACTGTTGAAAGCAGTAGGGCTTTGTAAATAAAAACAACTGTGTTTTTATGCAGCAGGATCACCTACAGAAAAGCAGAAGCATAACAGGAGTGCAAAGTCATTGCTCCAAGTCCTTTCTTTTGTTCTACACATTTCCACATCACTGTTGCTATCTGCATCACTCTTGCATAAGTATCCCTTTGAAACACCGATGATGCTGAAGACTCGAGCTTCAGGCACCCTGCTCCCTTTTCTATAAACTGTGTCCATCCTGCATCTTTGTAACTCAGGAAATCCCTTCCAGGAACACCAGGGAATCACGGGGAGCAATGAGCTATGATACCTGTGTTGTATTGGAGTGGCTATCTCTGCTCTCAAAGACCTAGGAGATATGGACACAGTAGTACAATGCCAAACGTAGCAATGTGTTTTTACGTTCTGAAAAAATGGTTTTGTGTGATATGGCCATGCTTGGTACTGCGTACAAATAGCTCTGGGGAAGCCCTTGAAAGAAACATCTCAAAAAAAAGAGAGAATTCCCTTCCAGAAATGTAAACAAGGGCTCAGTCTTAATTGGGTAAAGTCACTCCCTTGAAGGAAGCCAGGCCCCATTATTACGAATGGGTATACTTCAAAAACACGATGGAAACCTTCCAGTGACCCCAGTGCGGCAAGGTTGTAAGACACAGATTCTGCAGAAACTACGGGTGGAAGGACTACACATCACTGAAAACCACTGGAATTTTATTTGATGGTAAAGTATTTTTACTACAGAAGACAGTGAATAAAGTGTGTCTCCAGGCTTCTTTGTAATTATACCTCCTAGCTAATTCCCTGGGATTATGCTAACCTCCCAGGAAGATTTGGATGTTTTTATGTGGGACGTTCTTGCTTGCTTAGGTGTCTTTCTATGTAATGAACTTCCATAATCAATGTGGCATTTGAAGGCCTTTGCTGGTACCTGCATGTCTTGGATTTCAGTAAACAAAGAACAGAACACCTTCAGAAATATTTCAAATTGGGTCCTAAATAATCCTCACTGAATAGAAATAATGTTGCTGTGGTTCTAAGATATCTGTCAAGGCTTTAAAAAAATGAACTATTTAATTACATTGTTTACTAACAAACTGTGGTCACTATATGCTATATTAGGGTTTTATGAGGTTTCTTAAAATCTTTTTTTGTTCTAGAAGTTAGAACTTCAAACTTACCACATGATCATAGTTACTAACTTCATTACAATCTCATTCAGGATGTTGAAGAAATCCACCATCATCTTGGCCTGTTCTCCCATTTTCCCCATAGCAATGCCAAAAGCAATAAAGAATCCTATCAAACCTATTGGGAAAAATCGCAAGACAAAAAAAAAAAGGCAAGTAAACCCATGTTTTTTAGGAAGTTTTTTCATCTAGTCAATGTCTTGATACTACCTGCTAATCCTGTTTTCACAACTATACTGTATTACACATCTCTTGGGACTTTTTAATATGGACTCATTCTCAACTTTCATGATCATATTCAGAACATCTTTTATTCTTCAATATTTTACTAAATTCCAATTTCACAGCCCAACTACGTTTTTTTTTTCCTTTTTTCTGAATTGATCCGATCATCAAAAATTATATATATATATCATATCTTCTCAGTACCATGCAACTGTTAGAAACCTCATAGCCCCTGGCAAATGGGAGAGGCAACACAGCGCCATATCATGACTACTCTTTGTTGCTATAACAGTCACTAGAGACCAAGAGCGTTCTTCTCAAGCTTTACAAAAGTCCCTTGACAGATTCAACCTACAGACTAGTCAGTCCTGGAGTACAGGGAAAGGCAAAACATAACTTTCGCAGGCCAGGAGCATTCCAGTTAAATGAAGAAGGTGGGGGTGGGAGGAGAAGTTGGGTATTGCACTTTAAGCTAAACCACAGAACTCCCATTAAACAGATTAACCTCACTGAAACCAGCTATCAGTGGATACATAATCATAGAATTCAGTATGAGTAACATTTGGCTCCTAAATTTAAATGCTAAGATGTGAAAGTCTGGAGTATTGGACTATCAGTGTGAAAAACCAACTGAGTGCATCTGTCATGTATTACTTTGGAGCTGTATCTCCAATGCTAACCTTTACCATCCAGCAATTTTCAGTGTCCAGAGTAGGATTATTAACTGATACTGATAGATGGTTTGAATCTTCAGCCACACTTTGAGGCTAAACTTCCAGTCATGATATGAGTTCAGTATCTAACAAATGTGTGAACTCAGCTGGGAAATTCCTAAGGAAAAACCCATCGGGACACAAAACCATTCAAGTGAAGGGAATTTCAGCTACCAGTACTCTGGGAAAAGACAGGCTGTCCCATATCCTCACACTGCGTTTAGCAACCAGACTTCTTTTTTTTTTTTAATCCAATCTCCTGGATATAAAGTCATTCTGTAGCATCAAGCTATCTTTGTTGAGTCACTTGAATAGGGAAGTGAAGCGTATGTTTGTGTGCTGCGGAGCATAGAGAAATGATGAAAAGCTTTTCAGTCAAAGACCAAGTAACTTCCTGGAATTCAGACTCTGCATCAGTTAGTAGGTGGTTTTGTTCGTTAATTCCAAATGAGCTGCTACATTAGTCATAAGAGTCAAGTTAGTTCATTTTTGCAGGAATTTACCTGGCTTGTACAGTTTATTCAAGCTGGATGGCAATTCCCCAACATTTTCACTTCTTCATTCAAAACCAAACCACACCAAACCAAACCACACCAAACTAAAAAACTCTGCAATATTTAAGAGTCATTGGTCAAAATACTACAGCTAATCCCCCACCTAAACTGTGTATTTCCTTTCTGTACGAATTGTATTCAGCCTTCTAGCTCTTTTCTTATCCGTGACAGAGCCTGCACAAAACAAGTCCAGCACTAAATGTGATGCATCTCTCACGTTAGAAATACTGTTTCATTTTAATGCATAAGCAAAGCTCCAGGAGAGAAAAAAGCAGGTGAGGGTAACAGCATGAGCAATGAGCTGCTGCCTCACGCAGGGTGCAAAATGCCAATTTGCAGCTTTGAAAGGAAGCATCTTCTCTGCCCACAGATGATGAATGGAAGGAGGAGCCTTGGAGGCAGGCAGAATACGGTGGCTCCTAACTCTTGTAAAGCAGTCTGCTTCACAGAGAAACAAATCATCTCTGATCAGCTTACTGATGCTATCTCCCCTACGTCTAAGCAAAGCAGCCACTGCCAACCAACTCGCCAACACCTGGAGAAACTCTGCAGGCACAGCAGGCACTGTGTCAGCAGGAGCAGCTCATCAGTCTTAAGGAGTCTGTAAGGGGTCATTTGCCCCTAAAAAGTGATGGCCTAGCAGTGAGATAAATCAGTGGTTTAGGTATTGCCACATATTGTCCCACTTTGAGGACACCACCTGTAAACACAGGTGTCAGCCTCAGCCCTGTGGACATGCTGCCACAGAGCACGTGTATCTTCAAGCGTAGGCGTGCCAATGAGGCTACAAATTGAGGGCTAATTTGTGACTGACTTCACCCACATGCAGAAAGTAAGAAGGTGAAGGAGGAGCACTCCGCTCTGGGCTGACAAAACGGTGAGTCTAAGCACAGAGGAGAAAATAGAAGGTGGTGTGGTGGTTCTTCCTTCCCCCGCGCCCCTGCCCTGTCCGAACAGGTGCTTCAGGAGAGGGTGGGAGACAGGCAAAGCTTTCGTACCACCCCCACTTGCTAGCTTGTCCAGACAAGATGGCACGACGGCAGTTGTTCATAATTTGCAGCTGGTAAAGGTCAACAGCCAAGATGAAAGGAGGAGGGAGTTGTGACTCAGAGATGTGTCAAGCCTCTCCGGGATTTTTCTTGGGTGGTGCGGTTCACACCCCACCTCTCACTTTAGGCTCTGCCTCAAGCCAAATTCTAGTTCAGTGTGCCCGAGACACCTCCTGGAAACAACTGAGCTCAAATTTGTCAGGGTGGATAAAGCACTAGCTCTTGAAGCTCTCCTCCATACTGTTTTGCCAATATGCGTTAGTATTAGTCTAGGTAGGCTACTTCTAGGATGAAAGGATATTTTGGGTACCTCCTACATGCTTCCCCACTGTACTCCAATTAATACCTGCAAAGCTGCCAATCCAGAATAATTCACTTGATTGTTTCTGTGATACAGTCATATTTCTAGTAAGACCATTAGATTTTCATCTCAGACCAATGGGCAGCCAGTAGGTGATAACATTTGATGATTATCTGGGGAGACTAAACTTGCACTGAAGAGCAGATCAGACAGCACTGGCTACGCAGTCACAGCCAAAAGCTGTGTCATACATATGATGTACATATTTGACAGGCAAAAAGTTTTCCTACCCAGGACATTCATGCCATCCTTAAATTCAAGTCCCTTCTTAATGACCAGCTGGGCTTCTGGTGGTGTTTCGCGCACTGTCTCATTCATCATAGCAAAAGCAGAGTCAGTGACATTAGGTGGTTCTTCAATGGGTGGTGGCACCAGCACTTTCTTGGTGACAGTTTGGATCTGAAGGCAATAGAAAGGGAGGATGAGAATGGAAACAGACTGAATGTAATCCATATGGGAGATCAGGAAACAATAATAAAGAGAGTCTTCATTTGAAATTCCAGGGAACTATATTTTTAAAGGATTAGACATGCATTCCACAACCTCTTACCCCCTCTTCCAAAAATAAGTTTGTTTTTCAGTAGTTCCAAGTGTCACAAAGTCCTGGATGTCTTCCCCATGACTAGTGTGAAAAGTATGGCAAATACTTGCTCCTTACCACTACGATGTAACATTTTACAGATAGTTAGCCCCTTTGTCCAGATGGTTCACAAATGGTACTTCACAGATTTTATGCTACATGTTGATACCGTTTATTTAGCACCAAAAGGCAGGCACCTCTAAGGTCAGTCACAGACGCAACTCTGCAGTAAGGCTTGTTATTCAGGACTGTTTGCCCAGCTCAAGTTATCATAGTTTGAGGTTAACTTGAATCAAAGACTTAGGACATTTCCAACACTTCACTTGGTGACTGCGAGAGCTCAATATGGAATACACACAGTCCCCTGAGCTCTCTAATTAAAATATTGTGAGTGACAGATAACAGAAAAATTATCAAAGCTGCCAGATACCTATTAAATCAAATCTGACCACCCCAAAAAAAGAAGACATCAGCATCTGAATGGATCCAGACTCCTCCTGGCACATGAAAGGCAGGGTCAAGGGAAAGCTGGGAAGGAATGGTAGGGGGAGAAATGAGCTTGAGTTTACAGCTAGGAAAAAAGGGAGGGAGTGGAAAAAGAGAGATGTGACTTGCTGCTTTCAGAAGGGACGTTTTCCTCCCACTTCACACCTTGAGCCTTTCCTGCCTCTTTGTGGCTCTAGGACAGGCAAAATGGTTAGGAAGATATGACCAGTTTGCCATGGTTTCCCATCTGCTCCCTACTTTCCTTACTCCTAGAAACATGTTTGAGCAAGGCATCGGAAATGGTGCACTAGCCTTTGAAAGAACATTTGCACCTCTTTCCTGTTGAGATGGACATTGTAGTACCATGGGTGATGATCCAGATTCGATCCATATATTTTAAAACTATAAGGTTTTAAAACCATAAGGTTTTTTTAAAACCATAAGGTTTTAAAACACTTTGCGTCTCTCCTTTCAAAACCTGCTGTCTAAAACTGGAGAGGGGGATGTAGACAGAAAACCTACATAGCTTTGTATGAGAAACTCTTCAGCTGTCCTGAAACAACCCAACATTCCTGCACGTTTACATTTTTTTCAGAGTTAAATTTTACCTGAGGGATGTTGTCAACACAACATTTTTTATTTGAGGTATCCAGAACATAAGAATAGAGTCACAGAAATTAAACTTAAAACATTAGACTCTACACACTCACAAATTCCACTACAGTCACTTAAGTCAAAGGTCCTCAGCCCTTTGCACAAGGTCACAGTCACTAAAAATGCTGAGCCTAACATCAAGTTTAGATTCTGACAACAACATCTGAGGCCAGAAAACCATTTAAATGTCACAGTCATATTTATAGATGATAGTCCCATTCTCTTTCATAGCACATAATATCTTAAGTCTCTGCTGGAATAGCAGTTTTCATTATAAATTAAGACTTTCTTGTGGACCATGCAAAAATTCAAGAGATATTGAATGCCCAAGATGGTTCAGAGTTCAGTTTGCAAATTAACTGTCTCAAAATTGCAAGTGAATCCCTTCATTGCTTTCTGCCTGGTAGCAAGGGAAGGCTTGTAAGACTCCCCCACAGACCATGGCTACACAGTACCATTGCTGTGCACCCTTCAAAACCGTTCTTTGCAGGATTTCTGCAAAAAATTGCTTCCTCCTAACACAACCTGGAAGCACTGAATGCTCATGGAAAGAGTCTGTATAAATATAGGAAAAGAAAATATATGCTGACACCATTAAAAGCAGTTAATTTTCCTCCTAAATAAAGAGACAGACAAGTAAAGCCTAACTCGTTACTGAGAAGTTAAGGGCTAGTAGAAGGCACAAGTTCCGCCTAGAAAGGAGCGTGACTTATTTTGCAAATGAAAGGTGGCTTTGTGGCAGAGGCTTTCACTGGCAATTAGTCAGAAATCTGATAAAATTAAACACTGGAAAGCCAAAAAGCTCAGTAGCTTTTTTGACTAAGTTTAAAAAACAATCAGTGGAATTGGTGATCCACAACTAGTGAAGTGACCTGAACATTGATATTACACACACTGAAAAAGCAGTATTAAGGTTCCAAGAAAACTATCTAACATGGGTAGCTTAATTCTTCTTTCTCCTGCTTTTTGTCCCTTGGTTGAGATATTTGACCACTTTCAACTGACCAGAAATTTAATTCTCTCTTCCACACTTCAAACGAGGGAAAGAAATAAAAAACCATAAGCACTCTCCTCTTCCCTCAATCAGTTTTGCAAAAATACATTTCACATTACATGTGATGTTTAGCCATCCACAGTTTGACCACATGACTGACATTCCCAGGATGATTTGGAAATACTGAGAATATTCTCTCTTTAAACCCCCAAGGACTATGTGTTTTTATGTGGAAGTCCATGGAAGAAGTGAAGCAATCCAAGTCCTTTTGGCAGCTTAGGTTGCCCTCCATTCTTTCACCCCCCATGGCCTCTTCTCCCTTCCCCCTCTCCTCTTCAATTTTTCCTTTGGCCATAACCATAGCTCCAGCTATCATGCCATTTCACATAGGAACACTCAAGAACAGGTTTGGCAACAAACCCTGTTCCATTCAAAAGAAGACATCTGCATTATCGCCAAACAACTTAGGAAAAAGCAGCTTACATACAAGAAATATGCTTAAGCAGAAATTAGAAAGCATGCATTTTTCATTTATTTTACCCCTCGAAGTGAAGCTGTTTTGATTAAGCATTGGTGAAAAGATTTTAGACAAAATTATCTACCCACAGAGCAAGCAACACATGGTCCAAGCATCCTTCTTTCCCAGCATGCTTCAAACCTGGCCTGATGGAACCACCTACAGTATTATCCACTTGATAGTATTATCTCCGCCTAGTCTGGACTCTAATATAGCAAGAGAAGTTATGGGAGGTTGGGTTTTGGGGTATATTTCCACTGGCAACCAGCTGGAATGAAGATCATCCATATATTACAAACAGGGCATTGCAGAACCATCAGCTCTGCAACTAACAACCAAAATAAAATTCAACTTGGCTGAAAGATCCCATAATTCATCAGCTGTTCAGCCCCAAGTCAGCATTCATAACCATATATATTGTATAAAAAGTGAGGAAAAAAATTAAGTTTACTTAATAACAAACTAAAAGTCACCTTCTTTAAAAAAATCTATGAATTTAAATAATTGCTACAACATAAAAAAAACAGCTATAAATAATGTTCTCTCATTTACCTGCTCAAGACTTAAGTCCTGTATTTCTCTTTGCGTCATAATTTCTGTCATTCACCTAAACAATGACATTAACTCTACAGACATCCCTGGTCAGTAAAAGATGTCAGAAATATTACCAAGAAGTAGGATTTACCTGCTGAAAGCATGCTTGGACTAGATTTTCAGGGAACAGATTTCGGATCAGATCCAAGAAAGCATCCAGACTAGATACTTCATCATTCTTCTTCCCTTGACCAAGCTGTTTCTTGAGTTTCGGATTCCCTGGATGGATGGCTAAAACCAAAATCACGCCCAGCACAGCAGCAATAATAGTGGTGGACATGTAGTAGACCATGGCTCTTGTACCTAGTCGGCCACTTGCTTTAGCATCTAAACCAGACAGTCCTGCAGGTGTTTTATTTTAAGAAAAAAACAAATATATTGAGACTCAATATCCAGTTCAATAATCACCAAATAAAATCCTTTACAATTTGCAAAATTTAATGACTGCCTACAGATGCCTACTTCTGTCCTTGTGAAATTCTCACCGCTAGACAGATTACTGAAGCTTCTGCCTCCAGTTCTTATGTGAATAATGTCTGCTGCTACTAATCTGAAGAGAACCATCCGAAATTCCATCTAGTCGCAGAGGAGGCATTGAAAAATAGAGAAGATATCATACCATCTTTTGCCCTTGATTGCTGCAAACGGGTCATGGTCTGGTTGACACCATAGCTTTAAAAAGGCTAGGCTTGCTACTGTCATGCCATCTTATTAGGAAGGTCCCATCCAGGAATTAGGTGAAACAGCATATTAAGAAATTTCTGACGTTCAAGAAGGTAGTATGTGTGCATGTGTTTGAAAATAAATTCAGTGGAGCATCTATGTATTAAAGCCAATGAATTTAATCAGAGATTAACTCTGAAATACACACTGCAACTGCAAAATCCCTGACAGGACCACACTATTATTCTTCCTATATCACAAAAAAAGCAAACCAGGTGATATCTGTAGCAAGCATCTTAAAGTATTTATGGCTAATAGATCTTACCTGTGATTAAACTGGAGATAATTAAAGGGAGGATCAGCATTTTTAGCATCCTCATAAGTATATCTCCTGGGAAGGCTATTAACATGATGATGTCAGGGTCAATAGGTGTTGCTAGACGAAGAAGACCCCCACACAGTGCACCCAGGATGACACCTGGAGGAAGAAAAAAAGCGAGCAGGCAGGTAACATAAACATACCTGAATGCGCATTGATTACCCAAAAGAACAGCCTAGAAAAAAATGGTTACACAAGGCAGCTGATTTTTGGTACAGAGACAAATTCTCACAATTAAGGAGAAGTGGTCCTGATGTAGAATCTTCTGCCAGCTGAGCTTACACCTAATGTCCTATTCTGCTTCTGCAAATACAGATCTGCTGCGAACCACAACGTTATTGAGGTTTACTAATACTGTGTAGGCCTTACAATACATTGACGGATATGAAATATAATTCATATCATCATTCTACAGCTAGCAAAACTAAGGCATCAAGAGGTGAAGTGATTTATATAAGGCCATACAGCACTGACAGAAGAGCCAGGGTTAGGACCCAGCTCTTTGGAGTATGACATCTAGCTTTCAACATAAGAATGGTACCACTTGAAAACAAGGTCAGCATGAGTAGCTATTTTACAGCCTAAGAGACACCCTGCAGGAAAGCTAGAATAGTCTTGTGAGGGAAACAGATTCAGGTTTAATTTGGGGGGTTTTGGAAGGGAGTGCCTGATCTGGAATACTGCACATATCATTGAAGAAAACTTGATTCTTAGTACTCATTTATTACTCCTTCCCTGTGATGGTCTGCAGCCTCTCTTCTCTTTGTGCTAATGTTCTCAAATCACAAACAATCCCTTCATTACTTACTTAGATTTGTACAGTCATAACACCTAAACCCCTCTCTCAGGGCTGAGGCTATTAAAGCATAGTCTAGGGAAAAAAAGGCCATGTTTACTCTCATAACATGGTCTTTGTGAATGGATATTTTATGTTTACATCCAGGATGCCTTTGTTTTCCTGATGCCAAGCCCAAGTCTCAAGTGTAATAAAACTTGACAGCAAAGCCTGAGTTTTGATTTGCAGCAACTATGACTCTTTGATGTATCAGTTTGATACAATGGAAAATATATGTGTATTTAAAACTTTTCCTGGAACCACATCAGGCACATTCTAAAGATGATCCAAAGCAAATACTGTCTAAACACTTCAGCAGTATGGGTTTTGAGGCTGAAAAATATGGATGTAAATTTGCAGCTCAAATAATAACAAAATAGAATATGCCTATGAATTTGCTGCATTTGGCTGTTAGGCTCTCAGTGAAAAAGAAACAGGCAAAGAGCTAGCAAACCACAATAAAATGTCAAACTGTTTCATATTTGGAAGCTGCTAAAGCCAGAGGCAATATTCAGGATGAGATCATGGAGCGCTGGCTTACAGCTACAGAGAGGGGGACAAATCTTAAAAGCAGCGGAGCATGAACTGAGAGATAAAAGATGAAGGAAAGGATATTTTTAAGAGTTTTTGTCTTTTTTCAAATAACAGAGAGAAGAAATGTGTAGTGCATTTAGGTCTACTGAATGACATCGACCTGACTGGCCTTGGGTCTTAGATCACACTCCATTCAAAACCAGATATAGAATGTATCTCAGTGGTGTGGATTTGCTCCGAGTTGTGTCAGTAATACCCTGCGCACCTGAACTAAACCAACAGTGCCTATGGGCGTCCTATTTACTCTCTGGCTGTTCAGCTGGAACGGCTGATAACCACGGACAGGGTCTGTGGTACTACATGGACAAATACAGACACACACAGAACGTCCAGACCGGCAGATGTAGCTTACCGAATACAGTAAGAGTCAGGAGCAGATTCCTGCGGAGCGACTGGCAGAACTGCACACATATGTTCCTGGATCTGTGCTCCACTGGACTTAAATGACTTTCATGCATCCGCACTTCTACTTGCTTAGGCATATTGTTGGCACTAGAATAAAAAATTAAAATCAAGTAAAAGTTACAGCACAAGATGCCAAAAGTGAGAGGAAAGTCTGGATTACTTCCATCATATATAACTGGGGAATCTGATGCATATTCCATCGCTTCCCACATTTCACAAACACTGTATATTTAGTGCTCTGAAGAAGTCTCTGAAATGGCAATGGTTTATCCTTCTAAAGGTGTGGCCTTTAATGTATTTTTTGTTGTTCTCTCTCAAATGGTGGAGGTGTATACAGAATTAATTCATTGGACACATCATCCCAACTGTTTCATGGACTAAACTATTGGTCTTGAGCTGGAAAATTCAGTTTCCCCAAAGATCATGGCTGTCTACTGAAGTAGGAAAGATAGCTGAAGAACAAAATTTCTATTAGCAGGAAAATGCAGATTTTAATATCTTATTTAATTCCAATTCAGGAAAAGACTTTAAAAATGAGGATTTATTTGCAAAATAAAGCATTCCAGAATATTTTGCTTAATCTTCCCCAAACGCTTCATTTCAACATTAACATTTTATTGTAATATAATCAAAATGCTGAGGTCAAAAGAATCTTTTTCAGCTTGGTTCTAATGAGACTTGAAGAACTGCCAATGAAAATTAGTCAGAAAACTACGCATTCCCAGGAAAACCTTTGGTTTCATTGAATTGGCACTGTTTAGAGGAAAATATTTTTTGACTACCTCTGGTTTATATTTGAGTAAGTGATACGCACATGAGTGCAGGACTTCGAAAGCCATGCCTCCGACTTTTTCAACGCCTGAGAAATCATTAGCAATAGACTCCCTTTTCATACACAAAATATTAAAATGTACTTGAAAAAAATACTGAAAATACTACTACAAATAAAACATACAGTTTCCCTAAAAGTTAAGGCTTCTACTTAAATATGAGAAATGGGTAAAGAACAAATTTTTTATTATCAAGAATATATATATTTTGAGATCTGGTCTTATGCCAGATTGGGACAAGATTTTAGGAAAAGGAAACCAAAACTTCCTCTACAACAGTAGACTGAGGTCTACAGACCTAAAACAGCTCTGAAAAGATATAAAGTTTCAATGTTCTCAGTACTAAACCATTTTCAGGGAATCAAAACATTTTTTTGTTATATATAGTGTAGCTTGTTGTCTTCATAAAGTTTCTCAACAGAAAGTTACGATTAGACCTGTAATAAGAATTCAGTCATTTTGATGCAAATAGTTCCATGATTTTCCCTTTCAGAGTGAAATGGCATTTCTTTCCAATACATTTGGTTGTTAAAAAAATAGCACCAGCAGAAAATGCATTAGAGGATACTCTTTTTTTTAAGGAGGAAAAAACCCTCGAAGTATTGTCATTTTTATTTTGTACCTTTTTAAATATTTTACAATGGTGGTTGCAATGAAATGCACTGCTGCTGGTGGAATAATAAACAAGAATATCAGTGCACATTCTGACAGCTTAAATGTGAGGCATGCCTACTTCTTGAAGACTTATGAATGGAAGTATCAGAGATAGATACGGATTAGCCAGGGGATAATGTGCATAGCAGTTATTTGAGGAATTATGAGAAAGATGAGACAGTGTCTGCAGTTTTCATGCACATGGGCCACAAAGCCATGAAATCACTGGTGGAAGAGTGCCACAAAAGCAAGGAACTTGGGATCCAAACTTTGCAACTGGGGATTACATCTAGTTTCACTTGCACTCTGAACATGAATGTGTAACTTGTTTAGACCTATTATTCTCTACAGGTTGATTATATATTCCTCTGAAACTTTGAAATACGGACAGCTGAAAGTAATTCAAAAGAAAACCTTAGAGGCTCTTCCACTAGCAAATAATTAGGCAGAACTGGAATGGATCAGTAAACAGAAGCACTTGATGATGTTACATGTCCTTCTAGGATTTCGCTTTGGGCTAGGTTTAGTCTGGTTTCCTGGACCCTTTCCCACCTGACGCCATGCCTATAGCTTCATACTGTCCAAAGGAAAACCACCTCACAAATATCTGCTTCCTCAGCTGTGGGCCTTTTCTCTAACACAGGCAATGGAAGCATATCATTCCCTTGACACCATTGCTCTGGTCCTGCTCTTGTATTCAAGCCTTATTTCTATTCCCATCCATTTCTAAGTGACAGCATGGTGTTTGCTGGCCAGATCCCCCTTCCACTCCAAGTCTGGTCAGCATACAAACAAAGGTTCATGAAGGGAGGGGATGGTGGACCTACTCCCACAGCTGCAGTCACTACTTCAGGATTATACCCCAAGTGAACCGAAGCCAGCCCTGCTTGAGGTAGTCAAACAACACAAAGCTTTTACATGATAGCAACCATCTTCTTCAAAAGTTCAGCCATGTAAAATGTAGGTATCCAAATACCCACTGAGAAGAGAAGGAAATGAGGACACAAAGTTCTTTAAGGACATTCCTAAATTTCCAGGAACTTAATACCATATTGTGTGCTTCCCTCAAGTGCAAAATATGGATTTTACACTCTCCAGCTCTTCAAGATTGTAAATGAACCTTCAGCATGGGCTGAAATTCTGATTGGTATAGGTTTTTTAAAGAAAAAGACCCAATACTAAAATATGCTAACCATGCAGATCTGTTACAAAAAGCGTTGACAGATTAATATCATCACATGAAAAATGGTACCACAAAGGATAATAATCTAAGCATTTGCACTGTTAGCACTGCTCTTAGCAATGAGATTTTTATCACCAGATCAGAAAATGTATTGTTCCAGGCTTTTGAGTATGTTGCGGAGGGGAGAGAAGGGGAAACAATAATGAAATAAAAACCTTCTAGGTTTTTATAGGATAAGAGAAGCTTCTTGTGTAGCACATGACAAAATCAGTATTTTGGACCAGAAATTTTCTATCCAATTACTAGAAGATTAAAATCTATTTGACCTCTGAATCATGGAAATGAACTTTTGTCTTATGGACTGAGCCACCCTCCTTGTGCTGTTTTTGTGCCTCTATTTGCATCTTGTAAACAGTATTTAGCTCCAGAAGAATGCAGAACTTTTTGCACCTGAAACCTGCAGTCACATAATGACATAACTGCAAGAAGTTCCTATTGAAGTCAATGGAAGAGGCACAGATGTAAGTTAGGGTGGAACCTGGGCCCCCATGGACTGGATCCCCCTGGATCTGTCCTACTCCTCCGCTGTCTGTCACTGGCATTAGTGCACGCTCACATGCACAGCTTTCCGCACACCACGAAGGCCACAGTGCCACATTAAAGCATGCAGGGAAGGGGCTTAAATATGTATAAGGCTTTCTTGTGCTTCAGATTTTCTTGCTGAAGGAAAAAAGTAATGCGTGACAGAATGGAGCTTGACTGCACCCCACCTCATGGGCAGTGCTCGGACTCAAATGCAAAGCCAGAAGTGTACTAACAGCATGAGCCCCTTCTATGCAACTGAACACCGCTAATATAATCTCTATGCTAATGGTACCTCTGTACATAGGTAAGTATCACAAAACAGTGCAGAATGCATTTTAGCAGCTGTGATCTTTCAAACATGCCAATGATTACTTTGGTTAAATAAATCATTGTTCCACTGCACTGAGCTTCTACGGCTATTTAAATAAACGAAGCATTCTCAATGCTCATGTGAAACCCATCAGACCAAAACCTCTTTTAGTCTGACTTCACTGAAGCCAGAACATGATAACATAAACTAATCCTACTCATTATTTTCATATGTCATAGTGACAAGCAGCCAAACAGCTAAGCTCCAAAATAGACCCACAGAGAACTGTAAGAACTGAGACCTTCAAAGAAGAAAATATTTTCTGCCAACTACAGGCACCTGAAAACATTGACAGGAGTTACAAAAAAATGAACCAAATATTGGAAAATGTGTAGTCACATGAAACAGCACATGCCAAGAGCTAGACATATGTGGTGGCTTTTGAATGATTGAGTATGATCTTCTGCCTAGCCCAGTGCCACCTATCCTTCTCCCTTTTGAGGCAGCACTTATCCCTAGAAAAGGAGAGGAACTCCTTTGAGCCCAGGCGATTTGATTTTTATCCACCTTGGGAGAGTACAGAAGTGTCTCAAAGTGAACACAATCTATATTTTCCCCAACTTCAAATACCCTCTACTCTGCCAAGGTGATATGCAAGTGCATTAATAGAAATTAGTATCAAAATTAAACTGCAATTTTACTGCCGTTTAAGCAAAGAAACAACCTCTTGCCTGAATAACCAAGAAGTTAGCTCTTTCCACTATCCCTCATCCCCACAGTATGCACAAGGTACAAGAAAAAAATCTGTCCATACGCACTTGATTTTAGATTATCTAAATATTTACAGTTAGTTTTGCATGTGAGATATACAGTGCTATATGAGATAATCTATTTATCTGCAATTTTTAAGCTGAAGTCTATTTCTCTTGCTGGTTGCTATGCATAATGGTGTCAAAATGCAGGAAAACAATTTATTAAAACACCAAGGTCCCTGGGATTTTTTGTTCCTATTTCCTCCAAGCATTTTTCTTAGGTTTTATTTTATCTCTGGGAAACTTTCCCAGAGATAAAATAAATAAAAAATAATAAAATTTAAAAAAAATAAAAAAAAATTTAAAAAAATAATAAAAAATTCTTTCTCATATTCCCACTGAAGTTTCTAGGCCTAAAAGGTTGGAGAAACTGTTTGCTTCTTTTCCCTGGTTACTAAATATAACTCCTTTCCTCACAAAGCTTAAGGGTTAACAATTTACACAGTGCTTGAGTGACAATACCCTTTTATTTTCAGTCAGTTATAGGGAAAGAACTCTGCATCTCCCAAATACTTACCCAACCTGGCATAAACCTAGAGGACAGGGTAAATTAGCAGAGACTGTGTTTAACCCGGATAAGGTATTTCAGCTGTGTCAATTAATCAAGCAGGTAATTCTCAGTATAAAAGTCTGCTTTGGTTAGCACTGCCTGGAGATTAATTTGATCTTTAGTTCTGGGGGATGATGAGCTGTTTAAAGGAGCGGTTCTTGTTAGCATAGCAAATGGGTATTTTAGAGTAGGACAACAGAATATGGATAATCATATTTTTGGGACATGGCAAAATAGTTCTTGGAGGTTTATTAAGGGTTATTTAGTAGAGACTCACGGTTTCAGCAAAATATTTAGGAAGGATTTAGGGAAACAGCATTTTCTTCCTGGAATACGATGAATAAAGCACCAGTTTGTTTTGTAGCAATTACTTCAATCTAGGTAGCAAGAGTTATTCTTGAGAAAACAATCTTAGACAGACTGGCTTAAGTTTCAGTTCAGGGTCTAAGGACATCTCTTGAGCTAGATGTTTGCTGTCAAACCAAACACCACTCTCTTCTGAAGCAATGAGTAAACAGCAGGCATAAATGTCAGTACTTGTTCAGTTGTTCCTAGGAGGACTGGTCTTCTTAAGCAAAAAAAAAAAAAAAGGTGGGCGAGAGTAGAAGGTTGACCTAGCTTTCTTGACCTCAGAATAAAAAGTGAACAAGCTGCAAATGTTTTCTTGCCAACCACCTAATACTCAGACAGGTGGTTCAAATGTAGTCACAGCCAAAAAGTCATGGCAAAAATGGTATCATCAAGTTTGGTGCATAGTCATCACGGTGAATCCTCACTGACAGAGCTTGTCCTAGCAATCAGTGGAATTGCATGGCAGTAAATGAGAGCTTAATCTGCCCTGAAGGATATTTGTTAGCAGCAAGGCTTGGATCAGGGTTGTATCTCTTCCCTTCCCCTGGAGAGACGGTGTAACACCGATGATTCAGGATCACGTCCTGTGTTCATGACACGGAGAGGGAGTATGGATCTGCTCCACCCCACACGATCAGCTTACTCTTATCCCATAGGTAGGAAAGGGTCTACTCTGGTTGCTAGATAAAAGACGAGTGACTAGAAAAACTTATGGAACATCACCAGGACAAGAGGGATTTCACTAGCTGGATGTGAGGAGTCCGGACTGTCTGCCACAACTCTTGTGAAACTAGGGCTCAAGCACCAGCTTACTGAGAAACTTCTAGTTTGAGTTGAAATAGATTTGTCTGCTGCTTAAATTAATTATATCAAGACAACAGCTGCTGATCTTCTTTTAGGAGACAATCTGGGACTATATTGTTCCACTGTGCCTTGGCATGTGCTGTAGTGTGGGGGTTTATTTTCTTAGATTAGATATATTTTTCAAACCACAGTGGAGCTGGTAAAGCTCATCATATACAGCCACAATATGACAGGCCACTCAGGGGAAACAGCTAAAATACTTTTATTGTGCAAAGTATACATTAGCTTTGACACAACTCCTGCTATGTGATGTCCAGTTGTTAAATGTTGTATTTTACATCAACAAAATATTCTGGTCAGGTCTCAGCCTCTTCACAAAATCAAAAAAAATGCAATAACAAACACACAAAACTACTACAAACAAGAGTAACATAACCTTTAGTCTGCATTAACAAGGAGTTTATTTTAAGCCTCTTGCTGCCACAAAGCCCCTCTATTGTATTTTAACTGCATTATGTAGGTTTTTTCATGTTATTTGTAAGACGTTAATGAATTCTGACTGGAGATTTAGTCATTTACCATGGAGCCTGATTTGGCCTAGGGACTAGTATTACAAGCAACACCGCGAAGCATGACTTGCCTTTTTGCAGTGGGAGAAGAACTTTTCTCTCTGGATCATTTTACAACCATATTGTTTTCTCTGACTTAGCATTTAGTATACATTCTGTAAGTTTAACATAGTCATATGAGTGAGTTTAATCATAATCGGATCAGGACAACAGGGTGATCAGGCCCAGTCAGCATGGGTTTATGAAAGGCAGGTCCTACTTGACTAACCTGATCTCCTTCTATGACAAGGTGACCCGCTTAGTGGATGAGCGAAAGGCTGTGGGTGTTGCTTACCTGGACTTTTGTAAAGCCTTTGACACCATTTCCCACAGTATTCCTCTGCAGAAACTGGCTGCTCGTGGCTTGGATGGGCGTACTCTTTGCTGGGTAAAAACCTGGCTGGATGGCCGGGCCCAAAGAGTTGAGGAAATGGCCTCAAGTTGTACCAGGGGAGGTTTCAATTGAATATTAAGAAAAAATTCTTCACTGAAAGGGTTGTCAAGCACTGGAACAGGCTGCCCAGGGAAGTGGTTGAGTCACCATCCCTGGAGGTATTTAAAAGACGTGTAGATGTGGTGCTTAGGGACATGGTTTAGTGGTAGACTTGGCAGTGTTAGGTTTATGGTTGGACTCAATGATCTTAAGGGTCTTTTCCAACCTAAATGCTTCTATGATGCTATGATTCTATATTTAAATAGCTGATCAGCAGTAACCTTACTGAACCTGCAGGGAAGAGTGGTCTATGTGAACCCACTCCTGTCTCTGACTTACTTAGTAGCTACATGTATCTCTTTCTCCTGATTTTTTAAAAATATTGTTCCATCAGGTCATTTAGGAAAACAACTCTTCATGATCTGAGTTTGCAATCTTTGAACTTAGGCTCGATTTGTTCACGTTTTTAAAACCCTATTAGAACTGGCAGGAGGTTTCTGCTCACTAAATGCTTCCTTTAACAGTTTCTCCAGCTTTTGAATCTGGCTCAGGAAGTTTAATTGTACAGTGGAGAAAGGGTAGTCTGGAGCCCATTTGAAAGCAGAAGCAAAGGAAAATGAAGTATAACATGACACAGTTTTTTGACAAGCACATGGTGGTGTTTTATATATCTATCCAGGTCTTTCCACGAATACTTACGTCCTAGTTTCGGCTGGGGTAGAGGTAAGTGGGTTGCATTGATTACACAGCGGGCCCAAATAGGAAACCGCAGTCGCCCAGGAATCTTGAAGTGATCACGAACTGGCCAGAAGGCAAAGACTTTGAAATGTCCCCAGAGGAGGAGGTGATGCGTGCTGAAGAGGCCCCACTGTATAATAAACTACCAGAAAAGGAGAAGCTATATGCCCTATTCACTGATGGGTCCTGCCGCCTTGTGGGAAAGCATCAGAGGTGGAAGGCTGCTGTATGGAGTCCTATAAGACAAGTTGCAGAAACTGCTGAAGGAGAAGGCGAATCGAGTCAGTTTGCAGAGGTGAAGGCCATCCAGCTGGCCTTGGATATTGCTGAGCGAGAAAAATGGCCAGTACTTTATCTGTATACTGACTCATGGATGGTGGCAAATGCTCTGTGGGGATGGCTGCAGCAATGGAAGCAGAACAACTGGCAGCGCAGAGGTAAACCCATCTGGGCCGCTGAAGTGTGGCAAGATATCACTGCCCGGGTAGAGCACCTGGTTGTAAAAGTACGTCACGTGGATGCTCACGTACCCAGGAGTCGGTCCACTGAAGAACACCAGAACAACCAGCAGGTGGATCGAGCTGCCAAGATTGAAGTGGCTCAGGTGGATCTGGACTGGCAACACAAGGGTGAACTATTTCTAGCTCGGTGGGCCCATGACACCTCAGGCCATCAAGGGAGAGATGCAACGTATAGATGGGCTCGTGATCGAGGGGTGGACTTGACCATGGACACTATTGCACAGGTTATCCATGAATGTGAAACATGCACTGCCATCAAGCAACCCAAGCAAGTAAAGCCTCTCTGGTATGGAGGGCTAGGGTATGGGGAGGCCTGGCAGATTGACTATATCACACTGCCACAGACCCGCCAAGGCAAGCGCCATGTGCTCACCATGGTGGAAGTAACCACCGGGTGGCTGGAAACATACCCTGTGCCCCATGCCACCGCCCGGAACACSATCCTGGGYCTTGAAAARCAAGTCCTRTGGCGACATGGCACCCCAGAGAGAATTGAGTCAGACAACGGGACCCACTTCCGAAACACCTTCACAGACACCTGGGCCAGAGAGCRTGGCATTGAGTGGGTATATCACATCCCCTGTCATGCACCAGCCTCYGGGAAAATCGAGYGATAYAATRGACTGCTAMAGACCACACTGAAAGCACTGGGTGGTGGGACATTCAAACATTGGGGGACACATTTAGCAAAGGCCACCTGGTTAGTCAACACCAGGGGATCTGCCACTCGAGCTGGCCCTGCCCAATCAAAACCCTCACGTACTGTAGAGGGAGATAAAGTCCCTGTAGTGCACGTAAGGAATATGCTGGGGAAGGCAGTCTGGGTTACTCCCGCCTCGGGCAAGGGAAAAAGCATTCGTGGGATTGGTTTTGCTCAAGGACCTGGGTGCACTTGGTGGGTAATGCAAAAGGATGAGAAAGTCCGATGTGTACCTCAAGGGGATTTGGTTTTGGGTGAAAATACACAATGAACTGAATTGCGTGATGTTAATTGCTATATAATACTGTATGTCATCACTTCTATGGTTGCTATATGTCATATCAACGGTATTGCAGTAAGAATCACCCAGATTAATGAAGAATGAACTCTGATGACACCAAGCAAAGCGCAACGACGATAGAACTGGAGGAGCGCAGCGATAATGGAACCAGAACTGGCTTCAGGATGCAACAATCCAACACCACACACCATCTCCCCTGCCCTGAAAGACTGTTATGACAGATGGGGCCCAAAGTCATGGACTAAATGAACTCATGGACATTTTAGCGGGATGGCTCATAGACTAAGGGAATGATATCTGTGTGCATATACCAAAAGACAGGAAAAGTGGTGCTGGTTAATTGGAATGTATTGGAAAATGTGAGACCTGGGCATGACGTAGATGGTATAGAATAAGGGGTGGATACTGTCCTGGTTCCGGTTGGGTTGGAGTTAATTTTCTTTCTAGTAGCTGGTGTGGTGCTGTGTTCTGGGTTTGGTATGAGAGGAATGTTGATGGCACATTGACGTTTTAGCTGTTGCTAAGTAGTGCTTACGCTGGTCAAGGACTTTTCAGCTTCCCATGCTCTGCCGGGTGCACGAGAAGCTGGGAGGGAGCATAGTCAGGACAGCTAACCCAACTAGCCAACGGGATATTCCATACCATATGATGTTATGCTCAGTATATAAACTAGGAGGCTTGGTCCAGGAAGGGGGATTCATGGCTTGGGGACAGGCCAGGCATCTGTCTGCAGGTTGTGAGCAGTTGCACTGTGCATCACCTGCTTTGTATATTCTATTATTGTTGTTGTTGTTATTATTATTATTACTACTGTTCTACTTTGTTTTATTTCAATTATTAAACTGTTTTTATCTCAACTCACAAGTTTTCCCACTTTTGCCCTTCTGATCCTCTCCTCTATCTGACCGGAGGGTGGGAGGGTGAGCAAGCGGCTCTGTGGTGTTTAGTTGCTGGCTAGGGTTAAACCACAACAACTTATCACCGTAGAGCAGAGACTTTTTTTTTTTTCCCCTGGGATTTCTTTATGTCTAATTGACTAATGTATTGACTTATGTATTAACTGAGCTGCAGCAATACATCTGAACAATAAGAAAGAGAAGTAAAGGTGATGGATCTGCCAGGCAGGAAGTAAGTGTTTTCTACTCACAGTCACACATCCTGTGGATGTCCATATACAATGGCTTTAAATAATCTCTTTAGACAGACTGTAGTGCGCGGATAAAGCCTCTTCCTGTGCAAGATTTTTCCTATTAACTTGCAACTTAGATTTTTATATAGCATTTTATGGCATATTATATGGAAAAGAAAATGAGTCCCTATGGAGAGGTTGTGAACTAAAGTTCACTTTTCATGGAACCCTGCACCATAAACCACATGAAGCCAACAGATCACATTGAATCACATTGGTTTTGTTAGAAAGAAGATAACTGTACTTTACACAAACAGGTATGTAACTGCATACCTAGAAACGCTTTGGGAGTGTCAGGTAGGCAGAGGAGAAAGCAACCAGGAGAACACCTAGGTGTTTGAAAGGAAGAGAGATGGAAATTTCTGCAGTAAATTGCAAAAAGGAGATCTGTAACACCAACTCTTTACCCACCACCCAGTGGGTCTGATGGTAGGGAGCGATGGGAAGCTTTACAGGTGTCATTCCACCAGGCAGCCATGAACCCGCTGGCTGTGTGGGGCCCCACAAAGCAGTGCTTTCGGGTGTCTCTTACCTAGTCATACGAAAACCTGATTTTAACACCTCAAAGAGAGTGTGTGTCAGAGTGTCTGTGTGTAGGCACATTAGCAAGTTAACTTTCTAATTTAGTGGCATGACAAAGCCTGACAGAAAGAGATTAAGTTACAGTTCCTAAGAACAAAGCCAAGGTAGTTATCCAGACCTCACGCAAGACAGGTGTCCTGTGGACTTCCATGGTCCTTGGCAAGGAAGATCCCCAGCACTTTACTAGGACAAAAGTTTTAGTGATCGGAAATCCACTCCTTGCAGAAATATCTGAAAGACGCAAAGGTGCTTCTTGCATCTGCACACACTGACCAGTCTACAAAGCAGAGTGAGCGATCAAAGACTTATGATACGCTCCTCTCCTTGTGAGGATCTCCAGGGTGAACTAAGACTGCCTTGGTAGAGATTAGCTGTTGTTTGTAGGAAGACAGAATTTGTAATATAGCTCACATTTTAGCAGACAAAGAAAAAGCTTCCACAATTCTTCCTATTTGCCAAGTCCTCTGATTCATACCAGCTGAGGATCTGGATATGAACTTTTTTTTTAAAAAGTCTTTAAATTGGGCACCTACATATTTATGTGAAGCTCTGGCTCTGTTTACTATCTCTGCTTTTCTGATCCTGAATCTCAAGCCTAATCAACCCAAAAAAGCAAATCCTACTATGACATGATAAAGATTCAGATTTACTCTAAATTTCAGACCTTAAAGGGATATCAGTTCTTTGTGGAAGGAGGGCTGCCAGTTTGTTTCTTGTTTGGAATAAATAAGGTGCATTTCTGTCTACAGGGACTGTATTCTATCCATCATCCAGAGTCTAAAGCAAGAAAGTGTGTTTTAAACCATACAGTATAATACCCACCATAAAGATGATAATTTATTTACATAATGATGCATACGTGGAATATCTTTTTTAACTGACAAATTTCTGATAGGGGTTTATAGTGGTGGAACAACCTGGGAACTTGCATGCTTCATTACCCCAGAATTATGTACTGAGGCTGAGACGAAGAGTGATAGAATTAAGGATGAATCATATTATTATTATGGTAAAGGATATAATAATGATGTGCTTTGTGCAAAAAATTATCTACTTACATGCTCAGAAACTCAGAGACAAGTAAAATCATGATCTTGCATTTGCTTCTACCCCGGGTGTGCCAGGTAGCACAAAGAAAAAGGCTATGAAATGACTGGGGATTAACGTAGTTTTCAAGGGCAGTGAGCAAAGATTAAGCCAGTGAGAATATGAGAAGATCAGAAACGTAGGAGCTCCTAGAGGCGCTGGCTAGGCACAAAAAGGAGTAGAAGTGGGGTTTTTTTTTATATAATTCAGAGTAGTTCACAGAAAGGCAGACTGAACAAGGAGCTCTGATTGAGATAGACAGTAAGAATTAATTTTGTCATGACAATGGGAAACAGAATGCACGTTTTCTATTAATTTATTTCTTGAGTAATGGCTCTTGAAACATGTTTTCCTGTGGTAAATTCTCACAGGTTTGTCACTGAAAGCAGCTACACCAGTGATTTTGGACCACATCACTCGCACAGAACAAGTCTCTAGTGGCCACTCAAACTCCCATTGCTGAATTCATGCATCGGAGATCTACAATTAAGTAAGTCTTAACTAAATCTGAACACATTTATTAGCATTCAACTAGACACCATTAGGGATAAAAACACCCCATCTTAATTGTTTAATTTTTTTCTCACCAAATCTGTATATTGACCGTTTATTAACAAAAGTGTGATATGTGTCAATGAGCAGAAGAAATACAAAAAATGAGGAGAACACTCCTTGCCTCTCCTGTAATGACTACTGTTGTTGGTGTCCACTTTGAAAGTTCCCTATAGCTTTGATAGCAGCATGGAAGTACCCATCAGATGCATTAGGAGTCTTATTAATGCTGTGCTGTAATCAAGTGCTGTAAACTTCCAGGTGATTTCAAGAAATACAGCTCCAAAGTATCTTTCAACTGAAATAGTGACCACAGATGATACTGCTTTAATCTGCCAACAGAAGTTCCCTCTCATACCAAAGCTTCATCTTTCTTTTCCAATATGCTCTAGAAGCTATATATCCAACCAGTTGTTTCCCAAAGTACTAAAAAACCTTTAGTTTGCAAATGTTTTCTGAGAAGTGACTGGATAGTACTAGGTTAGCTATATACATTCAACCAGAAAAACTAGAAAAATCAAGTTGGAAAAAAAAATCAGAGCTCCTCTCTGACTTCTAGTGGCTAAAGACTGAGATAGCTGACCCTTCACACTTTTAGTATTTCCTCTGAACCCTACAAAGGGTACAAACAGATCCAAGTTTGACTAGACTTCAGATAACCTTAATAAAAAGCAACCAATTCACTAAAAAATGCCTTCAGTTCCATGGGATGTTTGTCAGTGAGGCAGCACATAACACTGAATCCAGCACTAATTCTGTTTTAAAACATTTCTCAGTGCTTCTTATGGGGGAAATCTCTCTTCCAGAAAGTATTGTGGATAGAGTCAGAAACCGTTTGCACAAAGAGCGACTACTAAGGAGACTAAAGAAAACAGCTGAACTTCTATGCAAAAAATGTCAGAATTTGTATTAGTGTATGGAAACTCAAAGTCCCAATTTGCTCCTATGTACCCTAATAGATGTTAATTCTGCTTCGACTATAGATAATGGTGTTTCTTAGCTGTTCTCCAAAATCTGACTTACAAGGAAATTTTAAACAACTATAAAGCTAATTTACCACTGCAATTTCTGAGTGCCAGAAACCTCTATGAAAGTGCAGAGGTCTCGTAGCATAACGTTATAAAGAGACTATATTTGTTCACCAGTATGATGTTATCTCACAGGCTGAAAAACAAAAAAGACATTTTAAGCTTTTTCTCTCACCATATGGCATATTCTATCTTAAAATGCATCCTGTTCAAGAAACTTCAAGTCATTCTTTTCTCTTATTCGTTTTGTTGTTTTTTTCCCAGAGTCCCTGCTTCTCTTTTTATGCCAATTATGCTTTTATTATAGCCAGACATTCAGATTGCTTTAATCACTATCGCTCTGACAAAATTGCTTTGGCCAAACTCTGCTCATATTCCTTGAAAAGTCTCAACAAAAATTACTTGGTCTGGGCCCTGAAAAAGCAAAGAAACTTAGTTTTGAAGACATACTAGCTTCCTGTAGTATGTTAAAGAGATTACAGAAAGCAAGTGTAGCATAACAGAATCACTTGTGACACATTATTCTAGCTGTACAGCTCAGCATGCTCCTTGGAGCAGTATTTATGATCACGCACAGCAAGCTTTGATGAGTGCATGCCATCTGCTGGAACCAAAAAGGCTTCTTACAGAGAAAATCCTAAAAGACAGCAATAATTTTCACCCAGTGTAAAGCATCTTCTTCGTTGTCTCATGTGCCTTCATAATTAGGGTTTGGAGCCTTTTTTTCATACCTTTCGTACCTTTAAAACGAATGAAAAACAGTAATAAACATACTGTGACCACATTCTTGGGAAAGGAGGGAAAAGTTTCCTATTCACATGGACTAAGAATTTATTCTAGTAGCTGTATGAAATGGAATGGACATTCAGATAAATAGGTTACTCAGGTGAACTGTTTATATTGTTCCCTCCTTATCAACATATCAGAGATGTCTGATAGCAAACTACACCCAGAAAACCAACAGTATCAAGATGGGAGCTCATAAATACAAAATAGCTTTCACAAAGAAGTGTATATTTAGGATTATGGGCCTGGAGATGGATAACTGGGTTGTTTTCTACCTTATATATTATACATGTGATGCCCTCAGGGCACACGCCACTCCGTCAAAGGATCTGCCTTTGTCTCTCCTAGTGTGCTTACACTCATTTTACAGATGCAAAAGAGTTGAGAGAGTTTCAGCGCTGGCAGGAACAAGATTATTTTTGGCATTCCATAAGACTCTATCCTAGCAAGATGTTTTCTTGAACATTTTATTTTTACTGTTTATTTAGTATTGTCCCCTTGACTGTAGTATAACACTTTGGGTAGCCTTGGCTGAACTACTTCAGTTCAGCTTGGTGGTGCCTTCTTAGGGAGATGCTCCACTTCAAGACAGAGCAGCACAGTTACTATATATGTGTTGAAAACAAATCTTTACATCCAAAAGTTGTGAGGCTCAACGGCAGGATGCATTACTCTGAGCTACAGCAGTTGGTTTTCTGCATGATACAACTACTGTCACTGCATGAGGAAGCGATAGCTTCTGTGAAAACTAGGATGGATTTTCTAACCTTGGCCAAATTCAACCATGGGAACTTGAATTTTTCAAAGTTAGTGGAAATCTAAAAAGGTTAATTAATTTTCCAAATTATTCTGTGCTCCTCACCCTAATGGCTTTTAATATGAAGACTGCAGCAGGTCAAACTCATTTAACCCAGTTTGAAATCTGTGACAGTGACCAGCTCTAGATACCCAGGACATGACTGTAAGACGAGCATGTAGCACAGTATTTCCCAAAGTATTGTCCTGGCATTCATCAGCCTGTGGCTTGTGGATTTCAAGTGTCCGGACATAGACTGTAAGACTCCTTCAATACAGAGTTAGAAAAAGAAAGTACAAGCACACATCACAAGCAAATTTTCCCATTCTTCCTTGTGAGACTTGTAATCCAGATTACTTAAAGAGAGACTGAGCCTGAGATGGCACTGGGAACCTTTGTAGAACATGCTGTACAAGTAGAAATCTTGCAGAGTTTTAGCTTGAATTATGCTCAGTTACATCTCAAATCATAAATTACAGAACGATCTTAACCCCAACCACATTTACTATGTCTATGTTTTCCATGGTGAATTCCAAAGCATATTATGTAAACATAATCTCCAGCAAAATGGTGACTTCAGTCCAAGGAATAAAAAGTCTAAGCCCAATAATGAACTCCCATGAGCTAAATCCTAAGGCTTTTATTGAGTTTTTATTGAGATTTCTACTAAAGTCACTTGAATGTTTACCTAAAGTTGGAGCTATGGAAAATCTCACTCACTCTGAGAGGAAATTATGGCCAAGAAATAAAAAAAGCCCACACCACTAAACGTCTAAGCAATGGATGTCTTCAAGTGAGTTTGAAAAGGGCTAGTAAAACTGTGTGAAGCATGACACCCCTCAGTGTCGACTGGCCTGTCCCTGGGCCAGTACCAGAGTAAATACACAGAACTGGAGGCTCACTTTAGGGCACACGTCACACCCAAACACAATCTTCTGGTCTTTTAGTCTAAGGAGTAGGGATGTCCTGGGACACAGCTGTGTGCTAACTCAGCAGCTTTTACACACATCCTTAAAGTTAAGTATATGTTTATCTGGTTGACTGAACTGGTGCCTAACCAATGAACCGCAGGAAGATACAGCCCTAGAATTTACTGTTTCTTGTAAAAAAAATCTTTCAATAGAATTGCAGACTGAAAGCAATCACTGCCTAAATAATGATCAAGGGAAACACAGATTTTTGACTAACAGCTGTATGTATCCTAGCTTATCTTTCTAATGCTGACTAAATATTAGGCTTCTAAGTACTTAGGGACTTTGAAGCCAATGCTACTTTAAAAAAAACTAATGTTTTTTTCATTATATGCAGATCATCTAGAAAATTCTGACTTTTAGGACTATGGGAAGCTTTAGCTTATATTGCTTTTATTCATTGCATTTGTATTTTGTTGCTTGAAAACTTTAATAGCAAAGGACACTTGCAACAATAATTCATTGCCATCGTATTGTCGTTTGTAGCCAGAAGTGAGCTGGAGTCCCAGCTGGCCACACTGCTTCTGACTCCAGGCACTCTCACCTGGGCTCTGGCTGTCAATACGGCGTACCACGGGTGTCCTCAGTGCGAGCCAGTAAACGTTTTGATCATTTACATTTACAGCTTATTCCTTGTCAACAGAGTTTATTCTGTCAAAAACAACAAAGTGGGGAAGCAGCCACCATGGACACACCAAAAATACAATGGAGTAGGTAACGCTGTGGTTGTGCCCACATTCTAGGGCAAGACGATGCTCAGGTTAGGCTGAATTTGTAAGCAGGCATAGATCAACAAGATCATGTGCTGAAGTTAAGATGCAGAGTTTTATAGCACCTTACAGCACTTGCATGTTGCTTTCAGATTAGCGAAGAAATCGATATTAAAAATCCACAGAGTACATGATTTAGCTCTGTATCATTGCAAACAACACAGTGTGTGCTAGTTTAATTGCTTGTCTTCAGCTAAGTATTTAGTATACAGATTTGACACTTTCTTTTGCTTAACAACCCTAATTGAAGAAGCATTCTCTTCAAATGCTCTTTAAAACTCTGCTGCCCTTTCCACGTGTCCTGCAGTAACAACGAGTCTGTTTAATCTTGTTAATTTTCTGCCTGATTAATTAAGAGGTGATACCAATCAAAGGACAAAAGTTTGTACCGCTGAAATACTTGAAAAGCTCTCGGAATGTAAAATCTGTGATTGTGCATTTGTGTGTCTTTCCTCGGGCATCACGGAGTCACTGACTTGAACTTCCAACGTATTTTTGTTCAGTTCTCTTCCCCACTCTCCTTCTGCTCAGCTCAAGTCTCATACACTAACCTCGCTATTTTCTGATTGCTTAAATCTATAGTTTGTCACGGTTCTATTTATTGTAACACAATTAAACGGGCCAGTCTTGCCATTCTTGAAATACTTAACTCAGTTTCTTCTGCTCTTAATGCTTCTTTAGGCTGTTGGTGCAGCGGAAACATCACCCCATTGCTCTGTGAGTGGCCAGAGGTCATTACCCAAGCATGTCTCCGTGACCATATGCCTTTCAGTCACTGCACCCTTCAGATGGCACTGGTCACAGTGTGTCTCAAAATACACAAGTGTCCTTGAGGACATTTACACGAGCACTGTGGCCATCCCCAGATATGATGAGCAAGCTCCTTCGGCTGGTGGAAGGCAGCAGATTCATCAAAATCAAAATGTTTGCCCCAGAGAAAATACCAAAGGATTAACTTCTTGAAAAGGCACCCTCAGCATTTTCCCTGACCAATTTCTCTCTCCGTCTCATCCCCTTCATCTGTCCCCACTCCTCCGCAGTGGCAGGTGGCCATGCCCCACTCCTTGTTGTCCCCCACCGCCCGCCTGCAGAGGAACTCCAGCTGCGCCGTGCTGCACACAGGCCGGCTTCCCAGCGCTCAGGTAAAAGTCACTTTCTAGGGGTGCATGAGAGAGACATTTGGGAAATTTCAAGCCAGAACCAATGCATTGCTCCTCTTACAATAATTATTACATTTATTATATTTTTAGACAGGTTCACTTGACCTTCCAAGGTGCAAAAATACAGTTTGTTTCAACTGGCTGCAGCGTACTCTCCCTGCCAGCTGCAGTAAGGATAAAGTCCATTGGAAACAATGGAAACAAACTGTCTTCAGCTTTCCTGGCATGGTATGAAGTTTTACTTCTAGCAGTCTTCAGAAGGGTTTTGCCTGGCAATCATGGCACCACCTACAAAGAGAAAGATCTCTTCTCCCTCTTGCTACACAGTAGAAATCTGTTGGAGGTGAATGGGCATACCTTTTGCTGGTAAAAAATGATGCGTTTCTTCAAAAACTAGTATCTTACGCATTGATGTACAGTGCCAGAAGGCAAACCGGACTAAACCAAAATCCAGTTTCCTCAAGACTGCACGGAGTTCAAATTTTGGCCCAGACTAATATAAATTTGGGGACACTCAGGACTTCCTCTACTTTTTTTCAGTTCTGGGCTTTAATTGTCAGGTGACAATTAAATAATTTTATAATACAATTCACTTTATTTTAAGCTTGGATTTATTCCTGTTCTGCCTCCTTCTTCCTTATTCTGCTTTAAACTCTCCAGCAACTGGAGCTTAAAATACCTAATGAAAAAAAAGCATCTTCAGCTGAGCAGGAGGATGTGATTCTCTCTAGTAACCTGGACAGCACAAGGGCTCCATTTCAGAGGAAAGAAGGCTGATCTGAAATGGCCCAGGTAATCCGACGTGTCCACTTTTAGAGTGACAGGAGCTAGAAAACATGATTTATGGTGCAGGTATACTCCTCGCACCTTTCTTGACGTACCTCCACACCTGATTCCCCACAGTGGGTTGAGAGCGGGCGCAGGCTTGCAGAGGGGAGCAGAGGCTTGGGCAGAGCGGCACTAACAGCACCTCACGCTGCCGCACTTACCAGCGGCGTGAGGTCCCAGTTACCTAACGGGCCTTGCCTTCACAAACCAGGCAGTGAAGAAGGATTGCAGCTAGTGAGAACGATAATTAATGACCTCTGCATTTTTGCCTCTGGCTCTTGGTTTTAGTAATTTGATCAATTTCATGGCAAAGACTAATGCAAAAGATTTTTATACCCTTAACATTTTCCATGCATTTCAATACTGCCTTGCTTGCAAATGTATTAGTAGCACAAATAATGACTCACAGGTGGTTTGCAAGTGATTATTTATAACAGGAAGCATAGGTATTAGATGAGAAAATACAAACATTCTTCACCTATGCTTAAAAATAAACATGAAATGCGAACACACATGCTATAGGCAAATAAGTGGGAAAGTATACAATAACAGAGCAAAGTTACAGATCAGGGCCTTACCCTGTTGTATTCATGTATGAAATCCCACCTTTGAATGACAATATAGGGCCTTTGTAATTTAACTGTATATTTTTATCAAATAAAATGCTTCTCAGCTTCTCCTTCTTTTAGGTATTCATTCCAGAAACATGGAGCTTGACTATCCACTATACTAGAATAGCTTACCGCTAATGATGGAAAAGTCAATGGCCACAGGATGGTTGCCAACAACCTACTCCATTAAACAAGACCACTGGAGTACCTCGGGCTCCTCCTTACCACTGACACAACCCTGGCAATTCCCCAGGCTCTCCCTGATCTCTCTTTGGGTTGCAGACTGAGCCACTAAGGTCCCTCCAGGGTGCAAAGTGATATACTGGGGGCACAGGCCAGCCCTGTGCCAGATGAGGATAGACCATGCTCAGTTCTGCCAGGAGGCTGCTCAGAGGTTTCCCTAAGGTGGCTTAACCTCTCCTCTTGTTGAAGGTCTGGCCATGCTACGCCCATTCAGGTACACGCAACTCGTTGCAAATCAGTTATAAGCCAAAAACTACTCAGAGAAATAGAATAAATATTGCTGAGTTAGAAATATATGAAGCAAAAAAACTTACTCTCTCCATGACTAATCCTCTCTCTGTAGTCAAATATTTGCATCTTGCTCACCATGTAATACAAAAAGTTCCCTAGCTAATGCATTCATTTGGATTCACTGGCATGTTCTAGTAAGACATGACAATGCTCTACAACCCAAACCTGGCCTTGAACTTAGCTGAGAAAACAAAGCTTTAGCCCTGTTCCAAGAACGACCTTCCCACTCTGTCATTCTTCTTTGCTTTTGACTACTTTCACATTTCCAGGTTCCAGAAGACAGACTTGAAAGCCACAGGAATCTCTTGGCAATGCCTGAAGGAGCTGGTTCAGACTAGGTAGCTTCAGCGAACACCACCCCAGTGTCCTTCTACCTAAACCCCTGAATAATTTGTGCTCACGCATCCCCTGTTAGCTCATGCATCCCACAGCCAGACAGAATGGAGGTATGAATTTTCCTGCGCTTGCCTGTTTTGGCCTTCTCTGTATCAAGCAGGACTTGGAGCCTGAGTTCTGCCTGAGTTACATCGCCTCCTGCAAGCCTCTGTGTACGGTAATAACTCCAGCCGGCTCATGCCGGAGCCTGTTACACAGTTTCCTGTATTGTCTATATGAAGAAGAAAAAACATTATTCTGATTGTTCTTCCTCCTCTTACACATCACTTGGGTTGAAAACAACTTGGCTTGTTATCGCGCTTGCAGGAAGAGTGTTACAGATTGTCTGGGATGATGAAATGCACACCTGCACTAGCAGCCAATCTACTTTTAAACTCACTAAAAGGGAAGTTGATTTGCTTTGTTAACACGGTATTTTTCTAGCACAGACACATTTTTGTCAAACATGTTAAGCCCAGGTTTGTTTTTACATTCAAATAGCGTTTATCTGCATGTAGCCTAAAAGAAGGGGAGGGTTGAGAGAATTCAACAGAATATTACTACAATTTTTGAGTGTAAAACAACACAGTTGATATCCATCACTCACCTGTTAGACACATGTGAAATATTGCAAACACTTTACAACCCTTATTGCTGCTAAGACACTCATATTTGACTTGGCTCTTGCTAAAATTGTTCTCAAAGTGGACACACTGCTCAGCCCATCTTCTGCTAGCTAATGATGTGCCATCATTACTCCTGGAAACTTCATACCCTTCACTCCGGTTACACCTGACAGGTTACAAATTGATAAAGGACAAGCCTACATCTTAAAGGCATAGGCCAATTACTCTTTACCAGGAGCAAGGATGAAATTATGTTCTTTTGAGTACTCCACAATTGTTTGACAGAGAAGGCTTCTTGCACCTTTCTCAGGACCACTCCTATGGGCTGACATCAAACATTGATGTTAGCAGGTACAGCAGTTAATAGGCTTCCTAAAATTAAAGGCGTTGTTAGCTATAAAATTTTCCTTCTATTATTTTCTCAGAACTAAGAGCAAAGGGAATATTTTACAGTTCACCCATGTACTCTGGGATTACTAAAGCCTGCATGAAGCTATTCAACAGTAGCTCGGGCTTCTTTTCTATGAGTAAAGTTGAGGCCTATGCTGGATTTTCTATTTTTGAGGATATAAACTTTCTCCGACTTCTTTGTCCCTGCCTTCCTCTCTGCTCTCAGATCAGCAAAAAAGCAGTTTAAAGAACTTCAGTGCAGGATGTGTATGCATACGTGCATAATGCCACTTTCCCTCTCTGCTTTCAGTAGAGGATGCAGTAAAAGTGAAAACACATCTAATTTAGCACACAATCTGTACAGGGAAGATTTTGCTATACCCCAGTGCGCCCCATATTTAAGCCACCAACATTCTGGAAGGAAACCCTGACAGACCCAGCAGGATTATTCATAACTTTGCCAATTTGTATTGCCATTTACATTAGTGCAAGGTAGGTGCAAACCATTCCTGAGTTCACAGTTCTCCGTAGGTTTACTTTGCCGATACCATTTTGTTTCCACTGTGCATTCCCTGAAGCCTTACTGTGGACTACAGCAACCAACCTCTGTGGACTCTAAAAGCATCCCCATCACGCTAGATCTGATGCATTAGAGCTTTTCCTAATGTATAACTTCCTCAGAAGTACTTTGTACTGCCACAAACTACGGAGAGGAGAGGAAACTATGCTAACCTAAGCCCCCGCACCTACCCTTGATGCCAACGGGTTCTGCCCTGATTTTACACTAATTACCATTAAAATCTCTGCAGAAGTTTGGGCAAGAAGTAGAGCCCAGAATCTGCTTTTGATACGTGCTTTATCAAGAACTGCTAAATGCCAGAAGAACCAGAACAGCATTAGAGAGACACCTTATAAAAGTGCAAAAGTTTTAATGGTAATTCTTACATTTGATTGTTGCTGGGTCTTGCACCTCTGACCTTTCTAACAAACAAAATTTTCTAATGCTGTTTCCCCCTCTCTCCTGTACCCTAGACCGCTTTTGTCACGATACCAAGAGTCCAGATTTCAGTATTGGGTTTGCTAACAGCCGCTGCAGCGATCAGCAAGACCCACTATAAGCAAGTGCTGCTGTTTTGAACAAAGTAGTCATGGACAGACCACATAGTGTTTATCTTGTGAAGGCTATCTGGACTTCTTCCCTGACATGCAGTTGTACAGTACAGGGTCCATTAGGCACCAAAAGAATTTAGCTAAATTCCAGTATTTCATGGGATCAGACTGTGCCCTGAATGCAATTTTAAGTACTCTAGCCTCAGAGAATCTCCTTAGCGTTAAGTACAATTGAAACTGTCTTTGGTCATATCCTAAATCCTTTCTTTCCTCTCTGTTATGGGTGATATGGCTACATGTAATCTTGTAATGAGCCAGAAGGCTCTTCATTGAAAGCACAAAGGATTCTTGAATGGTCACAGAGATGGAGGATTTCTTACACAAAAGGAAGCATCTGCCCTAGCTGGAAAAGGAAAGCTGACTACAGAGAGCCCCCTTTTGTTTAGTTTGTAAATGGCCATTCTGACTAATTCAATTACTTGTGGTACACCGATATAGTAAGAGACTACCAGTGAACTGAGTTTATCAACAGTAAAAATAAGAAAAAACAACTGTTAAATAGCAGAAGCTGATGTTTGTGTAGAAAGGTTTTAAGTCCATCACACACTTGTCTTCCACAGTAACCCAACATATTTCATTGTTTTCCAAAGGCCAGCTCCTATGTGCCCTGTGGCCTGAGCACTTGTTCCCTAGGCAGTTTCCCTACATGACCCGTAAGTCTTATTACAAGTTGTTTACGCTGCGTTTTATGTCATTTGAAGAGGAAACGCACTGGAAATTAAAGTTCTTCATCTAGGTACAATATAAGTGTGTAACCAAAAAGCCACTGCAGCTCATCTTAAACAAAGTGCTTCAAGTATCTTCTGGACTAAAAGCCTATTCTTTAGATGGCATATAGCCAATAGAAATTAGTCCACAATCCGTGGACTAAAAAAGTCCGTTTTTCTACGTATCAGCTATTCCACCAACACTTTCTATTAGCCCTGTCTGCTGGTACTACATTTGGGTCACTGCCCCAAAGACTGAAAATTATTCCACAGCAGCAAATTTATCGCAATGACTACCTTTTGGCATAATCTTACCCTGTCTGTATAAACCAGTCCTCTGCCACCCATTTCAATATCCCTGGTAACATCTACTTGGTTTTTATCTCTTCTTGTTTCCAGTTCTATACTTACCAGAAAGAAGTGTTATTGTCATTAAGACTGTATAAGATGGACACTGTCTAATTAAAAGGGTAAGTCCCTTACTTCATTCATGTGTATGTCAAGGATCACATTTCAGCTCCCTTTGCTCTTACCTTGGAATATAGAAGGTTGATCCTCCACACTTCCCAATGAGAAGTTTTTCTGCTTAGAACACAGTCTAAGAACAAAATTACGCACAGGTTTTCTACGAGGTCACTGGACTGGCATGTTGCTGTCTAGACCCACTTACTTCTACTAGAAATAATAGCTCGTCAGACTAATATGCTGTATAGCAATGCCCCAGACTGTTAATAAGCGTCACCTAAAAGAAAGCTCACCTTCATGCTGAATCCTGAACCATGCTTTTCCTCTTTATTAATTAGCTTTTCCAAGTTAACCAAGGTCAGTACATCTCTTTTTCGTCTCTCACTTGCCTGCCCCTTTAATCTCCTTATGTTCCGTTTCTTTTCTGAGCTGCCACCTCTCACACACTGACAGAGACATACAGTTTATACGATTTTTTTTTAAGGCCTCAGCCCACTAAGGAATTGTCTTGGGTTTTTTCTTTGTCTGTTGTTTTTTTTCTCCTGTCACTTCTATAGAGGAAGAAACAACTTCCTTCTCTCGGTTGCGTAGATCTGTATGGGAAGGAAAGACCTGGCTCTATGAGTGACCAAAATTAGGAGTACATAAAGCTCAGCAATAATCTCTTTCTGCAAATGCAGAGGAATTTATTAGATGGGACTTTACCATGTCTCTCAATTGAGTGCCTATTTACTCCTAATTCAGGGCTTAGTCAAAATTCAGGGCTTGAGAAAAATCCAGTGAGAGAAAGTTCAGAACATATTCCCAGAACAAAATATTTCAGTTCAGATATGCTAAAATGAAGGTCTCTGATTACCTCAGGTCCATATATTTTTATCTGCATAAGGGACATTAATATGATTCACTCTTCCTGTCACAAGACATAATATGACCTTTAGCGCAGTCTATTAAGAGGAATGGGAAACCATCTGGGTACCCAAATTACAACTACTATGGCAAGACAACAGCATACCACATATTGCGACAGTTTGATAATTCAGGCAAGGTAGTTCTGATCCGAGCTTAGTTTGAAGTGATTAGATTTCCATAGGAGGAAAAGAAAGCAGGCCTCAAGATCTCTGTCTACACATTCCTTCCTCACACAGACCCTCCAGGCAGTTTAAACGTCTGCTATAAAATCAGATTCACAAAATTACCCCGATTTTCTTGAACACCTTCCATCCTTGGGCCATCTCTCTATGACAAAATAAATGAAACATCCTAGAATTCTGGAAACCCTATGTTTTAGTTTAGTTGTGACTTAAAACATCATTGACGCAATGTTATGCTTTTCTCTTTGAATCATCAGTTGTCCAACACAAATAAAGCAAGACACATGTGCCCCTCACGCACTCTTTGCATTAAATATAAGCAAGACAAATCCCGGGAGGTCTATCGAATGGAAATATGCAAAACCAAATCAAACATGTCATCACTACTTGCCAGGAGACATGCTCGTAACACCACTCCTCAGTGTATATCCTCAGTGAGAAGATAAATTAGCAGTGGATTTACACACACACTCTTCAGATTCCTGACTAGGGGTCACATGAATTATGATGAAGGTCAAATCATGGTGGATCTTCATGCTGAAGCAAAGAAAAATTACAGCTGCTGATTTTGCTCATTCTTGTTAAAAAAAAATATATATTTTATATATATATATTACATACCTTACGTGCAACCATATATATGGTTGCACATAAAATCTAGGAAATTTTTTCCCCTCAAAAGCAAAATCTATAAGCAATTAAATATAAAGTAATAGCGGAAAAGTTTTAGCAGCCTTAAGAGTTACTGTCACTATTGGTCAGAATTAATATTAGCATTCCTAAATCCAAAAATGGTTATGTTAAAAAAGATAACATTAGAAGTCGTTAAACCAGATTAAATCAGGAGAACAGACATAAAAATGAATGTTAATATTTTAAAAATATACCAATAAGCATGTTTATCATCTGTAACAAACCAAGACAAATAGGAGGACTCAAATTATATGTAATACAATAAACAATGATGTCACATGTCCACATCTTCCAACATCTTTTTTTTTTTCCTGGGCAAACCTTTCATTGTGGAGGAATACTTAAGTAGTACATATTAGAAAAGATTTTTTAATGCAGAAATACTTTGGGCTCTACAGGTTCTCAAAGAGCTTCTGAAACTCTGCAGATGCAGAGTAAAGTGTCATAGGAATTTTTTCACAGAAGCGTGAGATGGAAAACAGCACATAATAGAGCTGTATTCAAGCTGTACTTGATTGTGGACAGGAAAGCTGGAAACTCATTTGTGAGAAAATTAGACAACACAAAACTGCAATCTTACGTTCAAACTTCCTCACCTCTCCTACAATTTGTATATGACCCTGACATTTTGCAGGCAGTTCCTTTCACACATATCTCTTACAGACAGCTGAAGCAAAATAAAGAATCCATACTTCACTGAAGGAGAGGGCACTGAAAACACGCTAGTGAGTGACATAATGGTAACCTGGGTCCTTCCAGTCTATCTCCATGCAGCAGTTGTGGAGAAAAGAGCAAACGGGATGCAACAAAAAACAAAACTTTGGTTTCTCCTGTCCCACCACTACTTGCCAGAAAGACAACAGAAGAACCTGAGGAAGTTACCTGTTCTATTTCATGGTCACTATGCTGGATTATATGTTTTCTTGTATAAAATGCTGCATCTGTTCTATGCTATTTAGTAGATTTAACCCATAGACTAGTTATGAACTTCAAAACAAAACAAAAATCCCAACAGCAATTTGGATTTAAAAATGAAATATATACTAATAAATTTATTATCCTTTAGCTGGTCTAAGTCCAGCAACTTGAAATTCATATGAAAAATTGTGTTGAACATAAACAATCAGAGTTTAAAAAAAAACAGAGCTCAATGTTTCTATTCCCTCTTTGCTTTTGTCCGTCTCCTTATGTCCAGCAGCCCGACCTACAGGCCGTGGGTTTGGCTCTTTCAGATATGAAATGCTTCTCTTACTTCCCTTCAATGTAGAAGGGGAAAATACTTCCAAAGAGGAGCCTTTACAATAGAAACATTCGCACTTTAAAAGCTTTTCTCTCAATGTAGTGTGAACGGTGCTGTGAAAACGGACCTCAACATAAAGCTTAAAGTGGAATTTGGCCAGAACATCACCTGCCCCCGTGTCTCTCATTTGCCAGCCGCCCGTGGCTTCAGCCTGCGTTCCATAGTAATGGCTCCAGCCCAGTAGTATGAAGAAAACGTGTATCACAGATAGGTGAAGGCAAGAGAATTAATAACCAGACATTTCTTGTCTGTTGCCATTTTCAACAAGCAAATGTTCAGTCTTTTCACATCACCCCTGTGTGAGGTGCTGTTGGGGCAGGAGAGCTTATCCCTAAAATCCTTTGCTAGGAGAGGAGGTAGGGCACTGCAGTGGTGAGGAAGGTCTTACAGAAGCTCTGCAGCTGTGTTGCCCTGGAGAAATGCAAAGGCTGTCTTCCTCTGCAGCCAGTTGTCTCCCCTTTTGTCTCTTCTGGCTCAGGCTGTGAGACACCATTATGCCACACCACTGTGCCACACACCTGCGCTTCCCCTTCCCTTTCCATCCACCTAGAAGCAGGCACAGTGGGGCTTTTAAAATTAACCTTCTTACTAGGGCATGATCCTGAAACCATGACTAATGCCCGGTGAGACTCACTCACACGAGTAGTTTCAGTGTACGAGGTGGTATTTGAGGCAGGAAAAGTGACATGTCTGGCTAGCAAGGGCTGCAGCATTCGCATAGGTCTGAAGAAAGATGGGAGTCTGGTTTGGTCCTACACTGTCCGGAAGCTTTAGAAGAAGGGCTGTCTCACAGTGCACGTGTATTTTATTCTTCCTGCTCCTTGCTAGGGATTTTCAACCTTAAGCTCCCTACAGCCTGAATTAACATTTTTATTTTACTGCAACCAGTCATAAAAAGGGGGGGAGGGATATTTATTTCTTTTAACAGATGAATTTGCTGTACCTATGCCAAGCAACCTGTAACCAGAGAGAAGTATGAAATGTGGAATAAAGACTCAAAATGAGAGATTAATAAAGAAGTAAGAAAGTGAACAACACAAACAACTTGAATGAATGCCACCTTTGTTCTTTGTAAATGCATGTGAATGTCCTAACTCTAGTTTCACAACTTTGTGTTCTGACGTAAAAGGGGTGTACATGAGGAAAACAGAAAGAGGGAAATTTTAATGGGAACCATTAACTTTTAAAGATAAGGACAGGACCTCATGAAGAAGGACACTTTCTCTCACTTGACTTTAATATACAAGGAAAAAAAACCTCCCCAAAAGTAAACTTTGCCATGGGTACACTCAAACCTCAAATTTTTGAGGGGCACAAAGCTTGTACTATTGTGCAATTAAAAGTACTGGAGTGAACAAAATGTTATTTGGAGTGGCTTTGGTTTAGATCCTGTTTTAATAAAGTTTCAGGAGGCGCATCTGTGACTGGCACTCAGGATAAAGGTTAGCAGACAGCAAACAACATGCCCTTGCCTGTGGTCACTCTCTGCTCAGTTGCTGTTTTTTGCGGATTTCTCTCTTGATTGGTTACGGATGGAGAAATAAGTACAACCTTGATTCGCACTTCAAAACAAACAACAGGAAAAACAAACCTGGGGGGGGGAAAACAACTGCTGTTTCAAAAGAATTTGCTACGGCCTGTGAAACCTCTGAGTTGATGCAAACTATTGCAAGTCTGAGTCTGCCCTAGTCCAGACCTGGTGAGCTCTTAGACTGTCATACTTTGCTCTTACAGACTTCCATGGGTTCATTCAGAGGATGAAGAGAGGACAAAATGGATGGTTTTTACAAGGATGCTTTTGCTCTGTGATCTACTTTACACGCTTCTGCTCATGCTCGTAACACAGTTTCACCTCAGATTTCAAAGGAGCAAGACACTACCTTGGAAGATCTTCCTTACACTCAACCATTATCGACTGAGCTCAGCAAATGGAGGCTCAAGTGATGAAGTGCTTGGGCTGTGAGGTTATGTGCAGCTTCCTAGTGCTGGGTCATGTACACAAGAGACGGTGTCATGATCTCATGGGCTTCTCTGAGATGATAATGGTAAAGGTTTTAAAGAAAGAGCCTGTCTGGTTACTTAGCCTGACCCAAACTGTCTTAAAGCTCACTCAGGTATCACTGGATGCATTCCCCTTGAGCAGATGCCTCAGGAGCCCTTTTCCACAGTCAATAAGAAGGCTACAGACAGGAAAAGTAACTGGATATCACAACAACCAGAATTGATGATTGTCATGAAAACTGCTTGAGGCAGTTGGTATTGTTTGAAATATTACAGGAGTATAATAGATTCAAATTATGCCATCCTGGGCTAGTGTTACGGTCCTGCCCTCTAAGGCGCATCATGCTGGTGCATGACCCAGTCACTGGCTGATTTCTCTTCTGAGTCAGCTGCATGATAATTATCATATTGTATTTTAATGAAAAATCCAAAACTAAAGTTACGCAAGGTGAATTCTTTGCAAGCAGTAGCTTCTCCAAAGGAAGCAGAAAGGGACTTGAACGAAGGCCCCCATTATTCCATGCCAAGCAATTGAGATGACCAGGTGCAGAAGGCAGCACACCGTGCACCTCCTACATGTGTGAGCAGAGCCTGTTTCCCTCGGGTACAGTTCTCCAGAACTGCACAATCACCTAGAGCCGCAGGGCTCTAACATGAGTGACTTGCTAAAGGTTAGACAAGTTGAGACAGAACCCAGATCTCCTCTCTTCTGCTAAGACTCCATCCTTTTGAACCTGAACCAAACCATACTAAAGTCAATGGAGGATTCCTATTTCTTTTAGTGATTTTCAGAGAAAGTACTCAAACCTCAGGGCTGCCTGATAGGAGGATGTGGGCTCCTTGCTCTCTGAAAATCTTGAGCTGCATGCCAGGAAAGAGATTTACTGGAGTAGGAAGAAGGAGCTATCCCATTCTTGCTTTTGTAGATATAAATCTCATTCACTCATTGCTGGTTTTATGCACAATCTCTCATCAGTTGCTCAGGCAGAACAATGCAGCTGGCAATGGATTTTGTTTTATATCTTGCTTGGAAAAAAAAAACCAAACAGATGCAAGCACATCTGGAGAGCATGCCATCCTCCCTCTGGACATAGAAGAATGACAGTGATGGTGGGAAGACTGCTCAGAGGTTTGGCTGTGCCTCACAGTAGATTTTGTCACACTCAGCAATTGGGTTCTTTCTCAGCAAGCTACATAGGATGGCAACTGTAATATCCTGGCATTTGTAATGAAAAACACAACACTTTTAAAGCTGAGGGTACACAAAACAGAGAAGCCTCCACCTCATTTCTTGCACTCAAATACTCTAACAATTGCATTCAATGTACATCTGTGCCTTAGCACACCCTTACACGCAACAAAGAATAAGAATGTGGAAAAAAATGCGATTTCTTCATCCCCTTCGCATGTTATTGGCTTCATTACATAAAGCTCTGTCCAAAAAGCCAGACTAACTAAATTGTTAAGAGTAGCGATTCTGTTTCTGTCTAGCTTGGAAGTTGCTCCCTACAATCTCACAGATAATAATCCATTCTTTCCCTCCCTGCCACACCTCTTCCAAAGACTTTTACACTATACTCCCCAGCTCAGTTTTCTCTAGCTCAGTCATGAAGCTTTCAAGTAATAAAAAAAATCATTCTGTATTGATATACTGTACAGGGGAACTTGAAACCTTTTTTTCAGCAATTAGGGTCTGCAATGCCATCAAAGAATACTCCCATCTCCAAACTTTTGTTACTGTAACATGGAAATAATTGGCTATGCAAGTTCTTTTTCGGGATACTGAGCATAGATGTGCAAAGTCTCGGGGGAAAAAAAGGTTCCATACAACACTGTCAAACAAACACCTGATTACTCCCTTAAGCAGAACATCCTCTGGCTTTTTGGGAGTGTATAGCTTAGCTCCAAATGAAAGAACAGATTTATTTTTAAAGCATGCAATATTAGCATGAGCTGAAATAAACTCAGAAGAACAATCAGTCCCCTTGTTTCAGGGAGCGCTCTTGCGAACAGAACAAGAGGAGGTGCCCGCATGATTTACTACCAGGCCATGTACACTGAAAGGATCCTATTTAGTTTTACACATGCAGTGTGCAGGTTATTCAAAACATTCGCTTTTAGAAATGTTTTTCATCACAGCTTTTTGCTGATATGTTCTTTCTTTCTAGACTTCCCAGTCTGGGTTTGAAAAACAAACAGGATCTCTGCATTTGTTTATTTCTTTTTCATTGAAAAAATACAAAGTTAATGAGAGTCTGAAAAAAATGTATTATTAAATATATATATATAGTTGCCAGTTTGAAGGAGACATAGAAACAATCAGTGCAAGAAAAAGCTAAGTTCTGTGTCCTACACAGACATATTTTAAAGGCAGAACTACGATGGCTATAGGAAAACGCAGATGAGTTACATTCCTGATCATATCCTTTTTCCTTTAAGGTTAGTGGAAGCTTTGCCCATAAGTCTATTCTTTTTCTCTAGCCAAGAAAAAAAAAACAAAACAAAACAAAAACCCACAACTGATGAACCCTGGGAAAAAGTGTCAACCAGCCAGAAAGAAGTTGTGCGGCAGACTTGATAGAAAGACTGATCTTGGACCAGAAACATACGCAGGAATTTTATGATACCTGGCAACTATTTCAAAGGCGTAACTGAAGACAGTTCATTGTAGGCATCACCAAATGCTTTGTAGGAGACAAGACAACCGCTGAAAGACAAAGGTATACACTCCAGTTCTTTTATCAGTGTTTTTCTTCTACTGTGAATTTGAATCAGGGTATAAATTATAATGGCAATTATTAGGACAATTTGGCACTTCTAAGGGAAAACTACAGTGGAGTAAGCCACCTCAGCTTTATTGGCACTAGTGGAGATAAGCTAGTTAATGATGAATTAGTTCACTAGCATGAACTTCGGTTACTCTGGTGATCTGCTGAACTTCTCTGTACCTCTGTTCACCTGCCAGCACAGTAAATGTAATGCTGCCCACAACAGGGTTGTTAAGATGCAGAGGCACGTCTGAAGGCCACTACAGAAATACGGTGCTTTTATTGCTGTTTCATCTCCGCTTCGGAGGGAAACCTGATGGAAGGGGCGCAGGGGCAGCGGCTCCCTGGCAGAGGAGGCCAGCAGCACCCGCGCCGGGGGACAGCGCCGGAGACCCACCAATGCCACCACCCAAACTGCCCGAGGCGGCACCGAACGCTGCGAGACTCGCGGCACAGCCTCGAGGCTTCTGCCACTTTGTGCTGGCAGACAGTCTCCCGAGCCTGGAAATCACACAAATAACTGCCTCAGAACAGAAGCCTAGGAGAAAGCCTCACAGCTCAGTAGCACAGTCTTTACCCTGGGCCTTACGTAGCCCAGAGCTCTCCATAGACTGTTTTCCAATGAAAGCAAACACTGACCATTACCATATTCCAGGTCCTTGCATAGCATTCCTTAATGATTCTAGCTGTATAAACTAAAAGCCAGCGTGTTTTTTACACTCCCCTTGCTCCCAGCAGTATTCCAGAGAGCAAACCGGGCTGTAGTGCATCTTCCTCATTTCAAGCACAGATATGATCGCTACAAACTTGTATCCAAATCCTTTTATGCTATCCACCTCTTGCCTTGAGAGGGAAAACAGATCTTAAAGACCTGAATGTAAAATGCTAAGGCACCATTACATGCAGTTGAGAATTTCTGATGTTTCTTAAGAACAATTTTTCCCTTTTTTATGACCACCTTCTGTCTCAACCTATTCCCCTGGATTTGACATTGACATCACTTCTAGGTAGCATTTATTTTTCAAAGTTAATATTAGGACTTACATTCTTTATATCTCGAAGATCATCAACATGGGAAGGTCATGCAAGGTAAGCTAACGTGTGTCAATACACCCCCACTTTGCATAACTGCCTGTGTAGATGTAAGCTGCTCGAGGTGCTCTCTTACAAAGCAGAGTCCTAGACACAATACAGAGAAGCTAGTGCAAACCTTAATGTACTTCTCAGTAACTTTATTTCATAGCAACCCATCCTGTGTTTCCTGTTTCAGAATGCTAGAGCCCAGTCACCACAATAAAAATCAGAAATTATTTGCAGGAACTGTGTTATAATGATAATAATATACAGGCATTTTCCATAGAACAGACATCTAAATCTCACTCATACAATGACATTTAAAAATATTGTCCTTAGAAAAAGTATATAAACGACCTGACCCTCAGGTTTATTACATCAGTCTTAGAGAAGTCCGATTTTTCCGAGTCTAATTCTCCTTACATTGAGATCAGACGATTCATGCTGGAGTCAATGAGAACTGCAGCCAGAACGTGGACCACCAGTTCATTGGATTCACTCTCGGCATTGTAGCAATGCACATGAAATAAAAATTAAGGCAAACTCCTGGAGCACTCTTAGGCCAGAGTCACCACCGGCTTTATTCCTCCTTTTTAATTTTGTTATACCACTCAGCTTAAGAGAGTTACAACAGCATAAAACTAAACTGACTAACAATGCAGCATTTTGCTGTCTGCTCAATTAGTTTACTTAGCTGCCAATGGATAATTATCTAAACATTTTCCTCTCATGCTTTACCGCTGACTTAATAAACCATTGTGGTTTTATCGTCAGATTCTAGGACAAATTTCATCAAAAAGTAGGGTGCTTTAATCCAGACAACGTACTAAACTCTTATTTTGTTCTAATGACATTTCCCAAACAGTGTCTTTACAGAGGGAAAACAAAGAGGATGCTAAGATAGCCTAGCAAATTAAATCCCATTTGTGGCTAAGCAGAATAACGAAAATGAGACACATCATTAGGAAAGCAGACTATCCCACCTAACTTTGCAACAAGCTGATATTGAGCTAGACACTGTCACCCTTATTCTCAATGAGGATCATCAGGTTTCAACTCAAGACTTCTCAAAATGCAGCCAGTATTAGAATGTAGAAGAACAAATAAAGTAAGATTTTCTAGAAAGAAAACAAATATTGAAAAATAAGAGAGACATTGCTGGCCTTACTGTCTTAATGACAACACTCCCTTATGTGAGCATGCAGAACACTTCATGACCCACTGAGCAGTGTGACTGATTCCATCTTGCAAAGTTCTTCACTTTTCATTTTTCTATATCTGAAGGCCAGTCTGTGATTTTGAGAGTGTACACTGAGGTGCAAAGAAGTACAGACTATCACTACATTTGGCCCAAAGTGCCAAACACATAAACACCATGATACAGCAAAATGAGGCCAGTCCCCAAAGACGTCTTCCTCACATTCTTCAGTAAGAAGTAAAATAACTTCCATTTATGATCTGGGAGATAAAGTAGGGTCCCTGAACAGATGTAAAAAGGTAGAGTTTTTACAAAACAAGGACTTTTTTTGCAAGGTGTACACAAGAGAGGCCCTGAATATTTTCTGCTGGTGAAATGGAAACAGGTTACGCTGAATATAGCAAACCATCATCAAAATACATTTTAATACCTCATAAAACCAAGTGACTGATAGCTTTATTATGGTCAGAACAAAAGGGGAATTTTATTCTGTGGTTGTACAGTGTGACCTGAGTACCGGACCTCATCTCTTGTAAGCTTTAATATAACAAATGTAACTCTTCCCATAAAAAATTAGGTATTTGAATTAAGATATAACACCAAGTGGGGATCAGAAAAGCATTCCATTATGAAATAGCCTGCTCTATGGGACAGAAACTATTTTCTGTCTGTGGCTGTAGTAGATATAGAAGGAAAAGACCTTAATGTTTAGCAAGGAGGCTAAGGTTAGGTGTTACGAAAACTCTTCTACTCTGCAGAAGTAGCCTGCAGAGGCTGGGGATGTCCTTCACTGACCCACTAGTTTAAAGAAAAACCTGTCAGAGATGAGACCAGATCGACTGATCCTGTCTCAGATGAAGGATGGAAAACCTCCTTAGATCCCCTGCAGCACTATTTCCTGACATGGTAATGGTTGGGTTACTGTGTTGTTTTGGTTTCCACTAATGTGCAATAAGCATTAATACAAACAAACAGCAAAGGGCTTTGGTTGCTTGATTGCATTTAATCTCTTACTATTATCAGTCTGCCTCAGACAGTGAATGTGTTTTACAGTTTGTGCTGGGCAGAGGAGTCACACTGCTCTCTGCGAACCAGGTTTGATGTACTAAATCCCTAACAGCGGTGTCAGGGTTCTTTGGGATGTAAAGCACCCTGCCACTTTCCAAATATCAAGGCATTTTTAGGCACCAAAGATTTCAGTGGTGTTCATTAGTGGGAAGATTCCCCCTGACGTCTATATGTATACTTGTTTAATAACACGATACCATTTAACCATTAAAAATAATGCAGAATTTCTGTTTCCTTCAAAAACGCAGGGTACCATCACACCCCATCTAGTGCAGAGGTATTAAAATTTGTATTTTACACATCTCAAAACGAGACAGGTGTTTATTCATTCTTGCATAGTGATTCCATGTTGTTTTAAGCACTGGTGTCTATTTGTAGTCCTTACACCTATTCATGGATAAAAGCATGACAGTTCATTTTTAGTGAACTTTTTTCCAAAGACTTTTATTTTAAAGCCTGACTAATCTTTGCTGCACCACAGATCTCTTGATAAATCTTAGCTTAGATTGGGCACCACAGACTAGGCTGATCTCTTGATAAATCTTAGCTTAGATTGGTGGTGAGTTGCAAGAAGACACCAAATGCTTTTTCAATTAATCCTCTTTTATATCTACCCTTAGGAGAGGGTAAGGAAGGCAGAGAAAAGAGCCAGAAGGCATGCAACGCTTCCCTGGGATCCTAGTGCAGCCTGGAAAAGGTGGGGCAGCCACATGCATTTAGTTGTCTTCTGTTTCTTTAGCAGCTCTACAATGCATGAATTTGTCTGGTCTGCCTGCAATTATTCACTGCATCTCAAAGAGACAGAAAACATGCATCAGATTTGCTTGCTCAGATTTTCTTACTTTTATCTTAGCCTCTCTAACTAAGATGTTGGAAAGAAAAGAAGGGCTGAGGGAGAAACATATTTCACTTTACAGAATGGTGCATTTTTAGATACATATTATTAAGTTTTAATACATAATAAAACCAGCGCCAAAGCCATCAACAGTCTTTGAAGCCTTTCTACCGGAGCCTGTGATTGGCAATTCCACAGCCTGAAGCTACGAGACAGAGAGAGAAAGACGGAGATGGACAGACAGACAGAGCTCTTTTCTGTTCACAGCCTTGCAGCTGCTAATTCGGAGTGCCTCCTTCCCTTGTGCTGGGAAACACGGTGGTATGATCATTGCAGGTGGCATAAAGGTAAGGGTCACCTGGCCATCACGCAATCATTAGGAGGGATTTCTCCAGCGTGAGGGAGGTCCCGGAGGCAGAAATCCACACATGTGCACAGCGGGCATATGGGTACAGGAAAGGCCATTTCACAGACAAGAGAGTTGTGAGGAGGACAAATAGCCGACTCCTTCTGTCCTGAAGTGACAGCCTAGTCTTTGGATTACTCCCAGCTGGGTAGAGCTAGAGGACCAAACATATTTTCCTAATCTTTGCTGGAGTAATGGCCACGTGGAAAACGGGGGAGCCATTTCACCACGTCTCAGGCACAGACCTTAGTCTGATTTTCTTCAGTAAGAAAAAAAAGCTTGGCTTTAGCTTCCCGATGTGCTCTGCAGACAGGAAGAATGCAGCCTTTTTTTCTTCCAAGTAACCTCACGGGGAGTGCTTATGAGAGCAGGCATTGCAAAACCAGGCTTGAACTCTTCTGTCCCATGCGTAAATAATCCTCCTGTCCTTGCCATTTCAGGGAGGCAACTAAGAAGATACAAGTACAAGAAAACACTGGATAATTCATATTTTTTGATGAAATGACACCTAGATGTGCTATTCAGCTTGAGGTGTTTATTGAACTCTGGGCAGTGGAATGCCTCCTAAGTGCAAGTAAACGTCTCTCAAAATATTTGACTAAATCTTCTAAATGAGACTCTAGCTGTAGCATTTTGCCCTTCTTGGGGCATGAATTTCAGCTCTTAAATCCCCCGGCCAATCCCCCTAACACCTCTGCAGGGAAATCATCTGAGTGGGGTAGGGCTTAACACACACCAACCTGCCGCGAGCCGGCGGCCATCAGCTGTCCGCAAGGGATGGCGAGGCTGGCTGCAGGGTGGAGGAGAAGACACAAATGTTAGGAATAGCAAAAAGCAGCATTGCTCTTGTTACAATTAGAATTTCTGGGGTTTCTGGTAGTTCTCTATTTTTACCCCAGTCACGAAGCAATGACTGTGTCCATACTGCTGTATGTTAAGCACATCAGAGGCTGGGGCCTTTCCCGTTCACCCGTGCGCTGTTGCACGCCAGCCTTCCTTTGGGAGGTCTGTTACAGCCAGCGCCCGCGGGCTGAACAGTCATCAACACAGAGCAGGCAAAAAATGCATGTTATCCCCAAGCCTTGTGGATTTTCATGAAGGTTTACTGATTTTTATTTTTTTTTTCCCCTTCTGCTTTATCTTTTTCTTTCCTTTCCCTTTTTCCTTTTTTCGTTTTCTTTTTACTTCTTCTTCTTCTTTGCTTTTTGCCATCTGATTTGTAATGTTTCCTTTTTCAGTCACAAGCAAGAGGGAGTTGCCCTGAATATTCCTGAATAATGATTCTATCTGGGTTTACTGAATAGCTAAAATATCTGCCACGGACAACCCCACTGCTAATGTTATGGCCCTGCACATTCCCCACAGGCCACCTCTCTTCCTCCCTGCTGTCCAGTTTTCAGTGGATTACATTTCAGGATCACTCCATGGCCTTAGTAAATGGATCATTTCCTACCACGGACTGCACCCTACATGGGGAAGGAATATTTTCTTTCCTGCTAAAAGGTGGCTTTTGGACAGTGGTGCAGACGCTGCAGTGATGAAGAAACTGGCAATAAACAAGCGCTCTCCTTCCTATTTTGCAAGCTGAATATGTCCAGAAAGAATCTGGTGGAAGGTCTCAAAACCCCAGAGGACAACAGGATCCCACTGTAGAAAAAGGAGGGCTGGACTTTTTAAATTTCCATTAGTGCCTTTAGACCTTTCCCCTCTCAAATAAAGCTCTCAACCAGATATCTAGTGGGTCATCTGAGCACTTCCTCGGCAATTCAGGTGGTGTGCCTTGTGATTAATATTAGAGTGATTTGTCCAGCCTGCTCATTGAAGTTTTAAGGAATTTGTCTTCCGCTACTTCCTCTGAGAATCTCCGAAACTGTCTAATGAATCTTGTCATTAACACATAAATACATGCATACATTTAGATTTTTTTCAGTAACTTCAAGATCATTTTTCCCTTGTTTTTTTCCATCTGAATATTCCTAATTATATCTCACGAGGACCAAGCAAATTAATTTCCTTCCTTTCTTGATGGTACAAATACTTGTCTCAACCTGCAGCACGACATCTCAGCTCAGAGCCCAGCAGAAGAATGTCCTCAGATAAGCACAGGTAACTTACTTAAAACTTCCACTAAAATCACTGTTTCTCCTTCCCATGGCAATAATGGCAAAGGCTAGCTCTGCTTCTCCCTCTAATTTCAACAGCCTAGTACAGAAAACTCACTTCTAACAAAAACCTGACAAAAAGCAAGAGTGTGCTTTGAACTTCGAGTTTCTCCAAGAAGCTTGCTGTGCTGCCACTCCTTTGAGGTCTGCTGTTTGGCCCGATCTGCTCCCAGCTTTGCTGAACAGCTGAGGTCTCCCATTCCCTCTGAAATGGGATCACACATTTATCTCTATAAAGTTGCATTGAAGCATGATATGACTTGAACAGTTGGCAAAAAAAGCTGCCTACTCTTCAGTTTATTGCTTTTCCTAGAAACGATCAATACCGCCTGCCAGGTGTCTCAGCGAAGTGAGGCATCCTACAGCTCTGATTTCCTGGTTTTATCTTTTTTCCAAAGGACTCATTAAGGGCCTGTGATGGACAGCCAGGCAGATACAGCTCTTGTCTGGTTCAGCTGATGAGGTTCTAATATCTGTCCTAGACCATCAGCTTTGTATTCCAAACCCTGCATGTAAAACCTGTCTTTGGTCTCATTCCTGCATATCAAAGCCTAGCTGGAGTTTGAAGAGAGGGAGAGAAGAGCTGCGGAAAAATCTGCACTAATAAAGACTACAACAGTAATTATCAGCCTACAGTGATGTCTGAGTATACCAGCCATCACAACGGGAAAAGTTGGGGTTGGAAGGAGAAGACACCCGTGGACTTTGATTAAGCTGCGTAGCCCTACAGCAAGCTCTGAGCTTGGCCCAAAGACGCAAGTCCCTGCTCACAAGGCACGAGGGTGAAGCTACGCACAGCACCCTACCTCAGCTACCCATTTGGGAAAGAAAGGTCTCTCTCCCATCAGAAGCAGCAGCCTAGAGAAAGACCCACATACAACCCTTCCAGATCTAACATGAAAATTCACCTATCTGGGACAGACCATTTGGGGAGCATATTAGTCCCAGGTGGAAAAATTTATGATGTGATTGATATTTACTCAATGATCTAGTTGTTTCAACAAACAAATTTAGGATCGCATCCCCAGTATTTCTGAACATAACTACATCTACCGAATTTCCTCCTTGGCGTATCTGTTAAACACCTGTATTTTTCTAGAACACATTCATCGACTGTCAATAGTGGAGGTTAATACCTACATGTTTTTTAAATCACATTTTAAAAACTTTCTGCCATTTTTGTAACAAATATTCAACAGTACCAGAAATGTAATTCTTATCTGGAGTCACCAATCAAACCCTTTAGTGAGAAAAGACTAAGAATAAAGACAATCTGAATAACCAAAGAAAACTGATTGCACATGCATGAGAAAAGTTGATAAGCAGGATCACATCTTTAAGTAGTTTTAAAGCGGTAATGGAAAGTCCTACAACAGCAGTTAGTCAGAGCCTTTTGAAAAAGTAAGCATCGTGTCGACCAGTTTTGTAAGCTTAAAGGAGTTGTCTGACCCTTCAGAGAACAGCTGCTGTCTTTGCCAATACCAGAACACAGAAGTATACGTTGATCTTGATATTAAAGATGGAAAATATTCTGCCCTCAAATCACGCTACTGGCATGTTTCATTTCCAAGTGAATTGCCCTCTTATCCTCATGATGCTTTTCATACTAAACACTAAAAAGTATTTCCAGGAAATTTTATAAAAGATAATGTTTGAATTCTGCTTGGGAGGGGTGGGGGGTGGGGGGTGGATCTGAGCAAGGAAAATCCATTATGAAAATTCTTAATAAATAGTGCAAAACCAGAACTTCAGAGCCCATCAATTTAGCTTCCTTGTTCTTAGAAAATTAGAACACTACAGTCTTTCCCTACATATGTATTGGTGAGAAAAAAATTTTTTGGGTTACTGAATGTATAAAAAAAACCTTAAAGTCTTCTGCAATACTTTTACAACCATGCTATTTCTGCATAGAAAAGCTGTATCAAAAACTAGCAGGCATCAGACACATTTTTTCCCTAAATTTTGATTTTTATAGTTACCACCCAGATTCTAATTTAAAATAGTAATTTATTAAATGTCAGGAGGCATTTTCTATACAAACTTTAAAACAAGTGAGTTTTGCATTGGAATTTTGAAGCTCAGAGGAAGAAATTCCCTTTTAAACATAACCCATTCTGCCTGTCTTTTAATGGTTAGATAAACTGCTAGAGCTGCTTAAAGCTTGAGAGTAGATGACAAAGCTCCAGGAAAAATATATAAAGAAAAGAAAAAAGATCTTATAACTTACACAATGTACTATGAAATCCCAGTGCTACAAAAGTCTTGCACTATTTTCTCAATAAAACACATGACACCACAGTGCACAGCCATCAGGAACAGGATTTTGCATTTTCTGCTGCTGAAAACCATTAATAATTTACTCCTGACTGACGGTATTAGGTTGCCATAGTAATGTCTGAGATCTCTATTCACAAAACCGTATTCGGGCTGCTTCGAGCACGAACAGTGCATGCCTTGACAAAGGGTAGATGTGTATACACTAAGGCTGAGGTTGTCCCATAAAACACACAGCCCGCAACTGACTGCACGATGGATTGTCTGTATAAATTTCAGGCAAGCAGAAGGTCACACCTCTGCTGATGTAAATTGACAGAACTGCACTGAAGTCAGTAGAGTGATGACCAGTGAACACGAGCAGAAAATATATCTCACTGTCTGCAAGGTCTCCTGGCTGAGGGAAAGTAACAATAAATACCCTTCGTTTCCATTTTCTTTCTCACTGCGCTTCCTGGAAAATAGTTGCTGGGTTTCATGTTCACATTATAATAGGATCTATTTTTCCTGATGGAGCACCAGTTGCCTGTGGGCATACATGCACACGTATAACCACCCTCAATGTGGAGTTCGAATGGCTGCAGTCTGTGCCCTTTGGCCATAAAAGTCTGTGTCATGTTTTTGCACAGCTCCTTCAGTTCCCTGGAGCATGAAAGTAAGTCAGGAGGAGTGGTGAGGGATGCATGGGGTGCTTTGTGGTGCTGCCCATGATTTCAGAAGGAGGGTCTTGTAGCTTAGGCCATTTTTACCAGCTTGAAGTAATTATTAACAACATAACATTCACTACTGCATGAGTTGCACACATAGTCAGCCTTGCTCCTCTAATAGGGCCACTCCTCTACGATGGATATAGCTACACTACAGTGTAATATCATGAGGACTTTTATTTTTGGAGAGGCAGAGTGAATTTTACATAGCGGAGGGTGTTGGTGTTGCAAGCGAGGGGAACTGGATGCCTAAGGGAGGGGAGCTGGGCTCATCCCTGGACCCAGTCCAGCCTGGCTTGGCTGTGACTGAAACGTGCAACCACTAATGGCAGTTTTGTGATGTATGTGAAACGAGTGATTTCAGTTCCTAGGGAGCAGTCCCACAAACCACAAAAACATTACATGTGGTAGACACATCAGGGAGAAGCCACAGGATAAATTGCCTGTTGGGACTGGATTCACTCCCTGCAAGAGACAGGATGAGATTTTTCAAACATACACAAATCAGATGCTTGAATATTTGGAGGCCTCTCTGAAAGACCATACTGAAGCAGCACTGAGACCTTCCTACCCATGGACAAATACCGACTGAAATCTGTTCTTCTGGGTTGCTTGTTTAGCATCATTCACGAGCACTGAATTCACTCTGACCTAGAACAGACAACAAGCATGCTAACATGAAGTAAAGCCATCAGGTAACTATAGTTCAGATTAAAAACTAAGGCTAGGAAAGAAAAAAAAATCAGAGAAACTGCATATGACTAAGCTCTAAAAGGCAAATGAAGAGGAAAGAGAAGCTCGGCATGGTGTATTTGGGACGAGCTGTGAATAAGGCAGTAGTGAGAAGAGGGTAACAGATGAGAGAAAGTTAATTCATATTCTCTTATGTTGCACTAGAATATGACTATCCACATTAAAAGTATTGCATTAAACACACTAAGAATGATATCTAATTGTCTAGACAGGATTTTAGTTTCCTAGAGAATGGGTGCCGTTGGTGGGTTGGCCTTTGGGTTCAGGTTCTTGTCTGGAGATTGGATCTCAGCTCAGATCAGATCTGAGACTGATCTTTCTCCACTTCTTAAAAACATGTGATTAGCTGGGTTTGATGATATGAACCACCACTTTCCTTTCCTTTCCGCTTTGGGGAGCACCCGAAGAAAATCACAGATGTAATTTTCAAAATATGTCATATTGTGTCTTATAAAGCAGATATGAGTATTATGAATTCTATTTTTTTAATACAGTGAGTCTTTGCTGTCCATCTGCTGCCAGAATTGAATTCCAGGTTAGTATTTTTCTAAGGCAGGAAAAAATGTCACTCCACAACTGCAGCTGGGAAGTGGTATTGTCAGTGTATTCCTAAATGGAGTTTCATTAGCCTATTTACAGTATTTCATTTAAAAAAAGTCCACTTACCATCTGTGAGCTCTTTCCTCACAGCCTCATTAGGGAAGCATCTACTTGGCTTGCTTTGGTTTTCTCAAGTCATCTTTTTTTAGTGCTAATTACACCCTCCCATACAGCCTTGTTGTGTCCTTGTGGTTATACATTACTTTATGGCAGCGTTTACTGTTAACAAAATGCCCTATGAAGGGAGTACTGGGAACGTTAGCTTTTTAGCCCCCATTTCTGCATATCACAGATATGTTTCTGAGCTCCACCTGTTTTTTTTTTCCTCCGAAAGAGCCACAAGCAATTGCACGCTACTTGTTTTCATGAGTGGCCTGCTCCTTGTACACCCACAGCGCAAGGGAACTGTGCCACAGAGGGAACAAGGCAAAGTCTGCAACAAGCAAAGGCCTGTCGCCCTGACACAGCTGCATTACATTTCTAAGACAAGTAAGTATGAGTCAAATTCATTTTGTGCATACAATCCAGCCGTTTTATTAGCTGCCAGGCTCAAACTTGCACAGTGTCTCCTGTACTGCTAGCTGGTAGTCAGAAACGAACAGAGTCAAAATCAATTCTTTAACCCCATCTCCTGGCCTCATCTGGGCAGTCACATTCAGATCCCAGCCAAAGAAAACGAAGCTGCTGAAACTCACAGTGAATTGAAAGAAGATGTGATTTTTTTTAGGACGGCAAAGCCTTTACAACTCTAAGGCCTGCCTGCACTGGGAATCTATTGCAGTGCAGGCAAATATGCCATGCTGGCTATCCTACACTTTCAAGGTATAGTCAGCTACTTCACCTTCGCTTTGGGGTAATTTTATCTGCGTGAGGAATTAGTGCAGAGTAGCTAGTGCACAGCCAATTAGCCAAATAGCTTGCTTCACAGCAGGCAAGCCCATACATTTCCAGACAGAGTGCTAGCATGTTAGTGAGTGGCTGTGAAGGACTTCTAAAGAAAGATTTTCAGATCAACAGGTAATCCAGCAAAGCATCAGAATTTACGCGTGACACGTATCATGCATTCTATGAAAGTCTGGACTTGAGGAAAAAGACCAGCGTATTCCACTGACACTGCTTTCCTCCTGTCAGCCACACGGGCAATACCCTCACTGAAGGAAGAGTAAACCTGAAATGAAATTTTCCTCTATTATAACTGATGAGAAGTGACTGCCAGAACATGGGCAAATAGAGCAGTCTGTACTGGCAAACCCAAATAAACTATGCATAGTTGGCCAGGAGAGCTGCAATTAAATGTGTACCACCTTCCTCACATTCCTTTGTAATTAATTTTTATTCATTCTTGCAATGAGTGAAGATTTAAAAAGTAACAAATGGGCAGAATACCTATCTTTCACCTATTAAAAGAAGTATTTGTACAGCACTGTGAAAATCCAACAATGTCCTTTTTTCCTCACTTCCTTTTCAATAAAAACCTGACTTTTGTATCACGAATTAGTTCTAGCAGCTATCAAGTCTGACGCTAGTTCAGGCGACCAACTATTGCCAATAGTCTGAAGAAAAAATACGAAATAGAGGCTTATAGTATAAACAGAACAGAGCAGGTAGCCAGAACTGTTAAATCTTACTTCAGTTTTTGTCAGGGGGTCACTATTTGATCTGTTCAAAAAACTGAGAGTGAAAAATTTTCAGGTCTACGGCACGCTAGAATGGATGGGCAAACTTGTGGGACACTGCATGTGAACACTGATGTCCACATGAATGCGGGTATTTGCACTCACAGTCCCTGAGAATACACGGTCACGCAGCAGAGTCTGCTTACTGAGCCTGCCAGGGACCGTCAAGGAGTGCAGTGCATGGAGGGTCTTCGGTACAAGCTCTATCCATACAGACACTAAACAAGCTGTAGGAAACTCCCACTTTGTATGTGGATGAGTCAATAGGAAAAAAAAAAGAAACTAAACAAAAGTGTTATGGGCAAATAATAACTAGATGGTGAAATATAACTTCTCATTTTTCATTCTTGCACAGGAAAACTCATAATGCATGATCCCACTGACCTGGAAGGATGCATTTTAAACAAAACTTACAAACTCTGAGATCCTCATATAGAATGTACACCTGTGCATTGATTTGAAACCCACTGAAACATATTTGAGTGGTGTCACTGATTTGGAATCCATAGATAAAGGTGGAGGCTACTTACTGTTGTTACCAATGTTGAACAGTAAGACCAAGGACGTCTCTCTCCCTGCTGGGGGAGTCACTGATCGTTATCCTTTGCTGAGTTGTGAGTGGACTTTTTTTATGTGAAATCAGATTCGGTATTGTCCACAAAACAGATAGCTAACTCGCCGTATTTTCTTTTACAGTGGGTATTTACCATAATTTTTCTAGCTATACACTGTAGGCCTGCATGGGATCTGATGCACCTTTTTGTCTGCCATATTATTGTTTTCTGACTTTGTTTCTGCTAATCCACCTAATCTTTGTGGGACCTCATGGCACTTGAAAAAACAAACATGAATCACTATGGCAAGTTAATGCTGATGGTTTGAAAACACTAACAGTGGAACAACTTGCCAGGGACAACTGTTAGCTACACTAAAGGATTTTAGAGGAGGACTAGATTTAAGGCTAAAATCTGGAGTCTTTTCTGTTCCACATACATCATTTGAGTATTTCAAAAGGAATTCAGAGTGTAATTCTTGGACAGAGGGATGCTCATCTGAGAAGACATTGAAAGATATAGGTATGGCTTAGCCAACCCCTATACCACCTTCTCCAGAGACTCTGGACAAAGGATATGTTGAGGAGGAAATACAAGATAAGGATATCTAGTACACTCACTAACCATTATAAATTATCCCAAAGGCTGAAAATTAAAGCACCTCTTAGAATATTCTAATCTATACTGGGATGGGACTGTGAAGATCACTTCCACAGAGCCCAAATACTTCTTTTACACTGAACTCGGGACGTGGCGGAACAGCAGAGAGAATCTGTTGATAAATCTTTAAGAAATGTGTTTTGAGGCCAGTAACACCCAGACAGACAAACCAAATGATAGCTACGCCATCTCCACTTTAATGTAAATTTTGCAGTATATCAAATGCGGCAATTTAGAACTATGCCATGTTTGTCAGTTATGTCCTAGAGACACCTGGCAGCTTGGTGGCAGATCACCACTTGGACGTAATAGTGACTGCATGTTTGCACGTGTTTCTTTTAGTGTGTGTCTCTCTGTAAAAATGTCTTCCATGGTTCAGTACATGTGTGAGCATCTTCTTTAAATAAGGAAGACCCTTGACAATAATTGTTTAAGGCCAATTTCAAGAAAGCACACTATTCCGTTCTTCTTTTACACTTTGTCATGTAAAAAATGCCCTACTGGGGTGTTATCTTGCTTACCTAATTACTTATTCAACTGATAGATTAGCTTTTTTCTGTCTCCTGCTATTCTGTCCTGCTAGGCAGAATCTGAAGTTATGTCAAGAGCATAAGCCATGAGAAAGAATCTACCTGTTGAAACATGACACATTATGCCAGAAATTGATAAAGAAACCATCGGCTCCAGATAGGTTTTGACTTTCCTTTTCCCTAGTACTGTTTTGTAATAGCCTGCAAAACAAATAGCGATGGAAGGTTTGTGAAATGCGATAAGCTGGTCATCTGCCAATAAGGACCTTTCCATTCTGGCTTTTGATGTACATTTGGCACTAGTGTATTTCCCGTCACTGGGAAATGTCCTATCTATCCTTCAGGTATGTACTTTTGATGTCTAAAAGCCTAGTTTTACAAATCGGCCACCGTTAATAAACACATCAGTTTCACAACAGTGCTTAGAAACAGCAGTTCTGAGAAATGCAGTCTGCCTCTAAAAATAAATAGTTGTCGTCAGGTTTTCGGATATTTTAAGCTTCAGGGGAAAAAGAAAAAAAAAAGAGAGAAACCAAAAGGAGAACCTAAGCATTCCCGAACAATTCAACAAGTCTGAAGACAATCTGGTATTTTCTTTTCGCCAGAAGAGGGAAGCCACTGCAGGTCCACACAAAGAAGCAAGTTCAGCCCCTCACCTGGCCTCCCTCTGCTCTAGTCAGGCAGCAGAGGGGCAACCAACATCACCTGTGATGAAAAGTGTGGGAAACAGGTAATTCTGCATTACCTGACTGGCCACGGTGACAGGACAACTGTCCTATCCACAGCTGCAGATTCCTGTGTGACAGGGAGCAAACCTCACACCTTAGCTCTCCATCTAAAAAGATGAGAATACATTATTTCTCCTAAGCTGTCTCTGATTTCTCTGTTTAGACAGGAAGATAAATTAGGAGACATTAATCTTTCTGTACATGTCATTTTAGCCCCAAAGAGGCACGCCTTAGGCATTCTGGTATCACAGCATTACTAATAAATACATTGAAAAAAGCAACACCTTGACGTAGCTGCTCTTGATATGCCATGGATGAGAAGGCAGGTTGCTGAAACTACTGTCTGTCTTGGTGGCAGAAGGAGTATAAATAGCAGGGAAACTGGCTGGAAGTTAAAATCCTCCTTCTCTTTCCTTTCTCTCCCTCTTGGAAATAATGAAGAAACAGTGTATGACAGCTACTGTGATTTCCTTGTGGTGTCTAAAATTATGGAAATACTGCACTTAGAGGATGATGTATGGTCACTGCGTAACACAGGGTAATTACCAGGCATTAACACACAGGTACAAGACGGTCATTAATTTGCCCCCCCGCCCCTTTTCAGTTCTCAGTCTTGAGGCCAAGTCTGACCTCCAGGCACCAACTGCTGTTTCTGCAGCTCCCGTTCAATGTGCCTGTCCAGCCTGCGCCCTGTTCTGGCAGGTTCCTCTCATCCGCTCTGACCAGCTTCCAGGTGACAACTTTCAGTGCCCCCTCTGCAGACGTAGAGCCGGCGGCTTTGAGGTGAGAGCTCTAGCTCTTTCTTCCCATCGCCACCACCACTCAGCAGGCAATGGTTGTCAGGAGCAGCCTAGTGACCTCAGACACGTGCTGACTGCTGGAATCCTCCTGGATTTGCACGAGGAGGAGGGATACGATGGCTGCTACACTGATTCAGGTATCACCATCATTTTGTACCTTCAATGCAGAGCCTGAATAGAAAATATTCTGAACTGTTAGCACCCAGTAGAATTAAACTGTCACTTAATACTTTTCCAAGTCAATTATATCAATCCTACACTGCCGTTAACGTCAGTTTGTCAAGGAGTCTCAGCAATGAACTAGTTTCACATGCAGGTTGAATCGCATGATGTACAGAGGAAAATCACTTTTACTTATCAAAGCAAATGGCAAATCTAGATTAAGTGATCTAGACACAGGGGAAAACTTCACTGATGAAATATTGTTGTTCTTCATGTTTTTATTGTTAAGGGCTACATACGCTGGCTCCGCAGGATATTTTGGGGGCAGCCCAAAGTTCAAAATGGATAGGAATAAAGATACTGGCATTTGAGCCTTTCTATGACTACATCTTTACTATTCCCTCAAGATAGGAAAATGCATTCTTTTCTCCTGATTTGGACAATACATCCAGATTAACTAACACCATTGTTATTTTGAATTATAAACATTTCTCTGTAGGTTAGTGAATAAACAAAACCTACAGACTGAGTTGGTTTCAGACTCCACCTTACTCCTGCTCTCACCGGGGCCCCTATGTCAAAGGGCCATAACAACTGATGGTGTCTTTTTTTAGCTAGAAAAATGCAGCGCACAAAGAAGTTCTGGTAATAAACACTGCCACGCTCTCGCTGCTGCCGTTTGCTGGACCTCTGTAGAGAGTGCCAGTTGTCCGAAGCAGACAGCTGTCTGTCTTTTTACTGTAAATGTATGTAACAGTTAACGTACGGCTGGGGTCTGATCCCCAGCCCAGGCTTTGGACACGGCCAGCACAATGACGAACGGCAAGATCTCAAGGGGATTGATCTCCTAAGACACAGAGGCTTCCAAAGCATGCACAACTATGAAACTGAGGTACCTAAACTCAACAGCCTACCTCATTTGTGGGAAGGCAACATAACTGTTTAAGAGCACTTGGTAACACAATCCCACCGTCTAAGGCAGGAAGCTGGCGAGAATCCAGGTGGCCAGAACGGGATTCCTTTGGTCTGAATTTAGCTACGTATATTCTTGCTTTATGTTTCACAAAATCCTTAACTGCTACTGATAGTAACATCTCATTGCTAAATATTATCGAGGAAAAAAAAAAAGTGTCTTGGCAAAAATAGCCAGGTATAAATACCAACCAACATATTGGGATTTTACTTTTTGCACTATGATTTTGCGTCCACTGCCAGGTTACTTAAAAAAATGGGGCTTACACAACCACACCATCCTTGTGGGTTTTATCTGTTTCCCGCTGCCCAGTAAGTCCTTCCACCTATTCACTGATTTCAAAGCAGACACAATCAGGGGATCAACGTCTGAAAGACATTCAAGTCTTGGTTACTGAGTGAGGGTTAAGACCCCCTAGATCTCCCTGACCAAGGGAGAGAGGCTGCAGCATGAGTTCAAGCTTTATTCGGTTTGCAAGGGTGCCACCATGTGACACAAACCCGTTCCCAGAAAAGGGAGACAGGAATGTCCTCCTCAAGGCACTCCAGCAACTCGCTTGAAGAGACAGTGACTGCTATGGGGCCCTTCTGCCCTTAACTTCGAGGCCAGTACTGTGCCTTTCAGAGGGTCCTCCAGGTTCCCCTCGGAAGGGGCTGTTGGGAACCCCCTGCAGCAGACCACCAGCGAACATACGCCTGCAAACTGGACAGGAAAGAAAGCAAGAAGGAAGGCAACAGCTAATCCTGGAAGCAGCGGAAGGCTTCCTACTGAGGTGCTTTGGTATTACGGTGAGACAGGTTTTGTAACGCTTTTGGCCTACATAGCTGTGAAGGTTCCTCCGGCACTTTTTATATCAATAGGAATAGTATCTCCTGGCAGTTTCCAGCATGGGATGTTGCCATCTGCCTGTTCTAAGCCCGCCTAAAATGTCGGGTGAGGGATTCTGATCTGTTTTTCACTTCCTGTCCTAGATTGCTGTGATATAAATAGCAGCCAGGTGCTAATTAATTCCCATGTGTGTGCGTGTGTGGGGATGCCATGTGTTTATATACATGTGTGCTTTTAAGGACAAATCTTTTCTCAGTTACTGTAGCAAGAGTAGCTCTTACATAGATAAGGACCAGATGCTTAATTAATGAGATGATAGCTTTCTGCCTCAAAGGAAGTGTACTACAACCGTACCTACTCGGTACGCTGCTTCTGCCATTGCATGGGGCCAAGAGCCCTCTGCACGTTTGGCATGAATTTGCAACAGAAGCCTCCACGTTCTGTATGACTGGAAACTATGGTTTACCTCCAGCCATGCTTTGCCCCAGTCTGTGCTCCTTGTGATGAGCAGGTCAAGTACTGCTCACTAGCGGCTTACGTACGCAAATGTCTCAACAGGCCATGGCAGCGTCTCGGCTTGTGGCTGCAGAAGCGGCCGTGCCGCCAGCATGCACATGAGCATCCAGAAGATGACAAGAGCCTGCCAGGAACCTGCCTAGTGGGGAATACTCACCTGAGGAGTATCCAACCGAGGGTAAACTTATATTAGCCATTTAGTCCGAATCAGGAGCGAGCTTCTGGCGTGAACTTCCTGACAATGCCCACCTGCTGCACTGCCGCTGGGAGCTGTGTTGGGGCAGATGCGCTGAATTACTTTTGGATTGAGCTACACCAGGGAATGCACTCTAGGAGCACACCTAAGGCTCTCCACATACTAACCACTGTCATGCGGACTTATCAGGACCAAATATTCCTGTTGGGCTGGACTATTATTCATATATACATAGCCTGACGCCAATCTCATGAAAAATCAGTAACATGGACGTAGTACAGTACAGTTTGGTGTGCCTGCAGTATATGGCATCACAGCCGTATCCAAGAACGGAGATATGAAGACACTAGGCAGAGACAGCTGCATACTGTGTGTTTGTGGTATACAGAATCTCAGAACAGTGAAGGTTGGAAGGGACCTCTGGAGAGCATCTAGCACACTCTCATATCCCCAGTTACGTTACATATGTGCCGGCATTTTTTTAGATTAAGGAAGCCACAGTCCTAGACGGTTGGTGGTTAGTAAAAATCACAACTGCTGGCCATAATTTTCATACTCTAGAAGAAATAACATTGATCTTTTTTTCCTTGGACTGAGAAACCTGTTGAGAAACAGCCTTTCAGGCTCTGTATGGGCCTGACCTGGGAGATAAAGGGTATCCACATCTGCCTCTGTGCTAGCCCAGGACATCCATACCAGCGCTCTCTTGCGCTCAAGCTAATCAGCCTGGCTAAGAGGCAGTCATTAACCTCGATACAATGATGGGCTAATACAGTTACACTGCCTTCAGGATCTAAACTGGTCCCCGATCATGTTGCTCCTCCAGGTTGGAAAGATGTACCAGAGGTGTCAGCCAACCCCTCTAAGAGGGTGCTGCATCAGACACGCTTGCCCGAAGGAGTAGGAACGGACAGGTTTGCGCACAGCACCTGCCAGCCAGCCTTTGCGAATGACGTGCAGCGTGTCAGAAGCTTAGCCGTGCACGTAACTTGTTTACTGGTGATCTCTGTCATTGTCCCTGCGAGAGAGCAAATCTCCAAGATCCAAACTTAACTCAGCTGCTGGGGTTAGCACAGTAAATGACAGGAGGAAAGTACAACGAACGGTTGGAAAGGCAAACACCAGGGGTTCCTGCCTCGGGGGAGATGAAGTCCACCATCTGGAAACCACATGGTACGGCTTGAGGCCACAAGTAAATCAGAGGTGCACTCACTTTCAGATTTGACACACGAATTTGGCAGTGGGCCTAAGTGAGACTAACTTGATTCACACAGAAATGTGAACTACTTATAGCTCCCCTTAGACCTGTTTACCTGTCTTCCCTGGGGTAGATGTACAGGGATAAATTAATGCATTTGCACTTTTGGCTAGTATCCGTTTGAATGCAGGTTTTACTGCTACTCTTTCCAAGTGCTCTAGTACCAAACTGACCATCTTCTCACTCACACAGATTTTACACTTGGATACATCACTGATAATTCTGGATATGCTGAAGTGATGATGGATTAAATTTAAACTTTCCCCAAAGTATCTACTTCAGAGGTGGTGTCCATTATCTTCTTACTGGGAATGCAGTTGATAATAAGCTATCACAGAATAAGAAAAATCTCAATTCCTGGATGGAGCTCAAGGACCTTGACTTTGGTAATGGCAGTTGCAACCTGCCCACCCAACAGAGATAGTCAGGCAGCCCCTATGCCTATATATAGTTGCCAGTATTAAAAACCAATGCTGCAAACCTGCCGCTGTGAAAATCAACACCGCAAAATACACTAGCAGGTTTTGAGATTGACAGAGACAAGGCTCAAATCTTCCAATAATTTTGGAAGCAACACCAGTGAACCAGCTGAAGACAGAATCAGATATGCCTTTGTATGCAGCCAGAGAAGAAGAACATTTTACTCCAAATGAAATAGTACTGAAGCATAGAGACTTGGCAAAACCTCTTCTCAACTGGCTGTCTTCACAGAGACCTCAGGTAAATCGTCAGTGTCTAGTGACCAGGAAAGATAATTATTACTAAAAAGAGACAAAACAGAAGCTACGAAGGACTAGAAGTAAAAGAATGACAACAGAGATGGCTGAAAGTGTAGGAAGTAGACCAATATCTCACGGTAAAAGAGAAAGCCAAAAGCTGCTGTGGAAATATATGACAGAGGTGGGATTAAAAAGCAGCGATATAACAGAAACAGCAACAAAGTCTACTAAATAAAACTGTTGAAGAAAGGAGACAGTATCTGAAATGGAGCAATGAAGCATACCTATATATGCGTACACACACATATATAAACATAATGTACATTATAGTTGTAGGTGACCCCCTTCTGAGGGGAATGGAGGGTCCAATATGCCGGACAGACCCTCCTCCTAGGGAAGTCTGCTGCCTGCCTGGGGCCCGGGTTAAGGGCATCACTAGGGAACTTCCTAGCCTGGTACGGCCCTCGCACCATTTCCCATTACTGCTCTTCCGTGGGGGTGGCGATGAAGCCACAACGCGTAGTCCAAGGGCAATGAAAAGAGGCTTCAGGGCCTTGGGACGGTTGGTGAGGGAATCTGGAGCACAGGTTATTTTTTCCTCTCTCCTTCCAGTTGCGGGCAGCGACATTGGAAGAAACAGATGCACCCAGTCAATTAATACATGGCTCTGTGGCTGGTGTCACCACCACAGTTTTGGGTTTTTCAATAATGGGATGGCCTACATGGCACTAGGCCTGCTGGCCTCAGATGGGATTCACCTTTCTCAAAGGGGGAAGAGGGTCTTTGCTCACAAGCTAGCTGGGCTCATTGACAGCTTTAAATTAGACTTGAAGGGGAAGGGGGATAGTATCGGGCTTGCCCATGAAAAGCTGTGGGATGACACGCCAAGGTTAGAGGGACGGGGTGCTAGCGAGGGCCCTCAGCCTGTTGCTCTGAGATGAGCTGGCTGCACTGGAGCACACTTGAAGTCTTGCGGAGATGAGCCAGGGGCTTCTGAGGTAAAATAGGAACCAACAGGGAAACACCAGTGAAATACCTCGAAGGAATTAAGGGGTGTTCCTCTAAGAAGGTGACATGGCCGACAGCCTGGCTGAAGTGCCTCTACACCAATGCATGCAGCGTGGGCAACAAACAGGAGGAGTTGGAAGCCACCGTGCTGCTAGAAAGCTATGACCTAGTTGCCGTTACCGAAACTTGGTGGGACAAATCCCATGACTGGAGTGCGGCTATAGGCTGTTCAGAAGGGACAGGCGAGGAAGGAGGGGTGGAAGGGCTGCCCTCCACATCAAGAAATGGACAGTGTGAAGAGCTGTCTCTGAAGAATAGCCACAAGCAGGTTGAAAGCTTATGGGTAAGAATTAGCAACCGAGGCAACAAAGGGAATCTTGTGGTTGGTGTCTACTACAGGCCGCCAAATCAAGGGGAGCCTATTGACAAAGTCTTCTTGCTCCTACAGGAGGCATCGTGCTCGCAGGCTCTTGTCTTGCTGGGGTACTTCAACCACCCCAACATCTGCTGGGAAAGTAGCATGGCAAGCTGTAGGCAATCCAGGAGACTCCTGGAATACACCGAGTATAACTTCTTAAGCCAGGTAATAGGCAGCCCTACCAGAAGGGATGCGATACTGGACCTGTTGATCACCAACACAAGTGAATTAATTGGTGATGTCAAGGCTGGAGGCAGCCTGGGTTGCAGTGATCATGCACTGGTGGAGTTCACAGTCCTGGGGCAAAGAGTAAAGTCAGGACCCTGAATTTTAGGAAAGCAAAATTCCAGCTGTTCAAGGAGTTAGTCAGTAGGACCCCCTGGGAAACTGCCCTCAGGGACAAGGGAGCAGAACAGAGCTGGCAGATCTTTAAGGATGCTTTCCACAGAGCACAAGAGCTCTTGATCCCCGGGTGTAAGAAATCAGGAAAGGAAGACAAGAGACCAGCATGGATGAGTCAAGACCTGCTGGTCAAACTAAAGGACAAGAAGGAAATGCACGGGCAGCGGAAGCAGGGACAGGTATCCTGGGAAGAGTAGAGGGACGCTGCCCAGTTGTGCAGGGATGGGGTCAGGAAGGCCAAGGCGCGGCTGGAGCTGAACTTGGCATGGGATGCAAAGAATAATAAGAAGGGCTTCTACAGGTATGTCAGCCAGAAAAGAAAGGTCAAAGAAAGCGTACCCCCTCCAATAAGCAAGACAGGCAAACTGGTAACAACAGACGAGGAGGCGGCTGAGATACTCAAAAACTTTTTTGCCCCAGTCTTCACTGGCAACCTCTCTTCCCACACCTCTTGAGTGGATGGACCACAAGATGGGCACTGGGGGAACAAAGTCCCTCCCACTCTAAGAGAAGATCAGGTTCGTGAGCACCTGAGGAACCTGAACATACATAAGTCTATGGGACCTGATGAGATGCATCCCAGAGTTCAGAGGGAATTGGCTGATGTAGTTGCCAAGCCACTCTCCATGATATTTGAAAAGTCATGGCAGTCAGATTAAGTTCCTGCTGACTGGAAAAAGGGAAACATTGCACCCATTTTAAAAAGATTAGAAAGGAGGACCCTGGGAACTACCGACCTGTCAGCCTCACCTCTGTGCCACAGAACAGATCCTCCCAGAAGCTGTGCTAAGGAACATGGAGGACAGGGATGTGATTCAAGACAGCCAGCATGACTTCACCAAGAGCCAAGTCCTGCCTGACCAACCTAGTGGCCTTCTATGATGGAGTGACTACATCAGTGGACAAGGGAAGGGCTACGGATGTCGTCTGTCTGGACTTCTGTAAGGCCTTTGACACGGTCCCCCCCAACATCCTTCTCTCTAAATTGGAGAGAGACGGATTTGATGGGTGGACTGTTCAGTGGATGAGGAATTGGCTGGATGGTCGCATCCAGAGAGTAGTGGTCAACGGCTCAATGTCCAGATGGAGATCGGTGATAAGTGGTGTCCCTCAGGGGTCCGTATTGGGACCAGTACTGTTTAATACCTTCATCAGTGACATAGACAGCGGGATCGAGTGCACCCTCAGCAAGTTTGCAGATGACACCAAGCTGAGTGGTGCAGCTGACAGGCCTGAGGGACGGGATGCCATCCAGAGGGACCTGGACAAGCTCGAGAAGTGGGCCCATGTGAACCTCACGAGGTTCAACAAGGCCAAGGGCAAGGTCCTGCACCTGGGTCGGGGCAACCCCTGGTATCAATACAGGCTGGGAGATGAAGGGATTGAGAGCAGCCCTGCCGAGAAGGACTTGGGGGTACTGGTGGACAAAAAGCTGCACATGAGCCAGCAACGTGCACTCGCAGCCCAGAAGCCAACCGTACCCTGGGCTGCATCCAAAGCAGCGTGGCCAGCAGGTCGAGGGAGGGGATTCTGCCCCTCTGCTCTGCTCTGGTGAGACCCCCCCTGCAGTGCTGCGTCCAGCTCTGGGGTCCTCAGCACAGGGAAGACATGGACCTGTTGGAGCGGGTCCAGAGGAGGGCCACAAAAATGATCAGGGGCATGGAACGCCTCTCCTATGAAGAAAGGCTGAGAGAGTTGGGGTTGTTCAGCCTGGAGAAGAGAAGGCTTCGGGGGGACCTTATTGCGGCCTTTCAGTACTTAAAGGGGGATTAAAAGAAAGATGGGGACAGACTTTTTAGCAAGGCCTGTTGCGACAGGACAAGGGATAATGGTTTTAAATTACAAGAGGGTAGATTTAGACTACATATAAGAAAGAATTTTTCTACAATGAGGATGGTGAAACTCTGGCACAGGTTTCCCAGGGAGGTGGTAGATGCCCCATCCCTGGAAACATTCAAGGTCAGGCTCGATGGGGCTCTGAGTAACCTCATCTAGTTGAAGATGTCCCTGCCCATGGCAGGTGGGTTGGACTAGATGACCTTTAAAGGTCCCTTCCAACCCAAACTATTCTATGATTTTATGATTCTATTTAAATTTAAATGCCTACAGGAATAGCCCAGAGTTTAATTCATGTGTTGAGAAAATAGTAAAAAAGGCTACAGAGCAGAAAGCAGCGTGGAAAAATTACTGATTTTTGACGTGGTGTTTATATTTTTGAAAAGTCAAGAAATAGATCAGTTGCAGTCACACTAAAAAAGGTGTATTTCGAATTTGTCAGCAAAACTCAAAAAAAATAAACCACAAAAAAAGACAAATATTGTTTTAGTCAATGCAAAATGTTTCTTTAATACACAGTGAAGTGTTTTCCTTTGTATTGGAGCCCCTACCATTTCATTTTAATCTTCCTTTTTTCATTGACCTTTTTTTCAATGGAAAAATAGGTTTGAAATGAAAATGTTTGGGCTGAAACTAAGCATTTATTTTTGGAAAGTAAAAATTAAATGGTTTTCGTATTTAAATTCCCCTTCCACCTTCTTTTCTTTAAAACACTTCACTGAATTTCTCAGACATGTCGGTGAACCTGAAATATGGCATTTTTGTGAATTTCATGCTGTTCTCCTAAAGATGCCTGTAATTAGCAGGAGTGTTCCTTAATTCTTCTATGCCTTGGTTCTTTTCTGTTCTTGCTTGTAAGGATCCCCAATTTGGAATTGCTTACACAGGATGAGATATGTTCTAGATAAAAGTTAGAAAATATGATGACCTTTGAACCTAGTCTGTTATCTTTCCCAAGCACTGAGACATGTATTGTAGCTAATTGTCTTAAAGATTTAAGTACATTGAGAGGCTTTGAAATTAGTATAGAAGTAAGATTAAATATATAAAAGCACACTTATTTTTATTGCTTGTATGCCTCTGGAAACAGAGGCATATTTTAATAAGCTGGAAGCTAAAAGTGTGAAATATTGTACTGACTTGGCGAGAGAGGAGTTTTCATTAGCAGATGGACAGTAACAGAGATGATGGATTTGACAGATCCAGCCAGTGTTTTCAAGAACTCCTACAACTAATTGTTATAAATAGCAGGTATTGCAACACATTGGGCTGGGGAAAGGAATTAAAACACACAGAAAATGAAAAGGTATTAAATGAGAAGGTACCGAAGAGGAAGGCCCACTTGTTATCACCGTGCCTCCTCTCCACACCCCTCCCAAGCACCCAGCTTGCTCCGGTGCACAGAAGACAACTCTCTGCAGAGATAGCCCGGCACTGAGGCCAGGGTTAGCGTGGGCTCCGTGTACCCCCACATACACAGCCCCCTCGCTCCCTGTCGCGTACACCGAGAAGGAAACCACATGCCAACCACACTTGCTACGCAGCTGAAACAGGACGGAGTTTTAATGACAGCCTTTTTTAACTGAAAAACTGTGACCCTTTAAACACTGCTCACAGATTTACCGTTATTAGCGATCTTGGTTGGGATAGCTTGTAGATCAAGGGGAAACAGGAAGACGAAGAAGAAAAATTAAATGCAGTAATTTGCTAGTATAGAAATACAGTACTGCTTTGTATGCTGAGTTCTTAGTGTGCTTGTACATATACATCTGCATCTATGTTCATGGAGGAGGGTGTACATATGTGTTTATTTATCTCACGGAAAGCTACGGTAAGGCAAGACTTTTGAAAACTTTAGCCATTTTTCAAGGAAGCACTACCTCTCTTTAGCCTTTGTATATCTAATCCAATACTATAACCTGCTTTTTCTAAAAAGTTCAGAATAAATACGCCCCTACAGACTTTATAAGAAGTATTTTAATTCTTGTGCATCTATATAAGGATTTGGATATGTAGAAAAATGGAGTTACTATCTAGGTGAGAACTTCTTCTTGAAAGTGTGGCTCAAGGCCAAACTGAAGGTTGGGGCCATAAGAACTATCATGTCATCAGATTAGTTTTAAGGAACGTGAGTTATCTTCTGTAGAGCCTAATTCTATTTTATTAAAATCAATGAGAGATTTGCAATCGACAACAGTGAAATGAGGTCAGAGCCACAGCTGATATGTCTAATAGGCTACATCCACTCCATCTGTCCCACAAAATGTCTGAGAAAGAGCACAGGGTAAAACATCTCCATCCTGAGTCAGTGCTGTTCAAATCCTGCATAAAAAAAAAAATAACAGTGAGAGCACTTGGAGGATTTCATCCTCTGAAGTATCTAAACATTTGTGCCAGCACATTTCATCAAGTTTCCATTTGGAGGAATTTTGTAGGTAAATTACAGAGTAAAAACTCAGATGACAAGAAATCTGTGGGTGTGCTTGTTGTACATATTGTGGCAGATCCTGAAAACCCACTTTCCTATGTAGGTGCCTGAACCCTACCATGAAATGCAAAGCTAGTTTTTCTGACTCACCTAGGTGTGTCCCGTTGTCTCTGGGCTAGGTGTATAATACGTGTTGGCAATCTCCCTTTCAGGCTTTGTCTTGACAATGCAGCAAATGGCTTTAGGACTCCTGCTCCAAGATCCAAAACCACCACAGCCGCATGACTAAAACACTAATCCTGTATAATAAATTAATTATTAAGGTTCAAATTTGTTCAGAAAATGTTGACAGGTTAATTTGCATCCACAGGGCTTGATGCCAGGTAAGGTATTTATTATTTGTGCCTCCTGTGTTAACTTTATGTTGAACTGACTAATAATAATCATCTTTCTACAGCTAGTATAAAACCTGTGTAAGTAAGTTCCATACTATATGCTGTGGCTAATTTTAGAGAAATCAAATCGTACGCTCCCTGATCTGGACCAAACTCATATTGTTTGGTGATCAGGTAGTACAGACAAAGCATATTCACGACCGTGGAACTGTAGCTTCAGACAGTGAAACTTGGGGTGAAGATAGAGTATCTATAGAAGAAGAATGTAGGAACAATCAACTTTGGAGAGGAGGAATGGACCACAGCTGGGTTTTTTGTTTTGTTGGGGTTTTTTTTCCTGTTAAGTGAGATATCGATAAAGTCAAGTAACAGGACAGGGATCTCTGCAGCTTGCATGCAGTATATCTGCGACTCTGAACAGAATGGGAACTCTGCATCCATGCCATTTCATATTACATAAGCACCATTTATATTAAGTGTACATAAAATCGTGAAGCACAGCTATTTCACTACTCAAATCACAACACTAAGCAATTACCCAGAATTCTGTATTTTCAAACATAATAATGTTTCAGGGTACTATTCCACTTCACTAGATTTATTTTGTAGCAGGGTGCATACACACGCACACAGAGGCTTGCCTGTTAACTGTGAACCATATATCCGTAAGGTTCTTTTCATAAACCCGCCCCGGGACTGTTCTCTAGCACCGAGACCAACGGAAATGGAAGAGCCCACATCAGTATTATTAAACTCTCCAAAACGTGGTGATCACATCGAAACTGCCCACTGGGAATGGCCACAGGCCCACACTGGCTCCTTAACCACGCCTGTGAACTGGGAGAGGGCTACCTGGCCAAAGGCATGGCAGGACTGCTCTGAGGCCGACCTGCACACAGAGGGTTGAGCTCCTGGCTCAGACACCTGCTCTGCCTCTGCTTAATTTACTAGTATAGATGCAGTGATAGTGTCTCCTAGTGGCTATATTCTTGAAGGAACAGACCCAAACCCAAACTTCACACCTGAAACTCCCACTCTTCAAAGATATACAAAATACAAACGTGTCTCTAGATTTTTAGAGTATCTAAAATAGCATCACTCAAATAGGTAAAATAAAATAAATAATTTAAACGCTTAAGGTTTAATATTTAAGTTGCAAAGTCGCATGCTGATTTAACATCTAAAACCTATCTCTAGGTTATACAACTGTGTTTTTTGAAAAAAAAACACTAGCAAGGTATTGCATTATTTCCCTTTTGAAACAGTAACACTAAAGAGAGAGATGAGAGCCATAACAAAACCATGTGAAGCAAGGTGCTCAGGACTTTGCTCAAAGGTCTGAAGGCAAGCATGGGCATCAATTGGATCAGAGTCAATCATCTCATTTAACCTTTAGGTCCTCTCAGACCCTGTAAAAGCAAAGGAAATGCTTAAATGCTCTGCTACGGTAAGTCTCCATACGTTCAACCCACCACATACTGAGCCCTATGCCAGACACCACAATCTGTGAATATGAACTAATGTCACTGGATCTTTGAACCACGCTAACAACTCATGAAAGGCGATGCCAGCACAGATCAGAAGGCCACTTCTCCCCGCAGCACCCTGTCTGCAGTCATGGCCAGCACAGGATGTTTAAACAGAGAACATAAAAACAAGCAACCCTGAACAGTATCAAGGCTTGGTTCTAGCCCTTCCTCTTTGAACTAACTATTTTCTGTTTTCAGCATCAGCTAAACACCAAAAATCCATCTTGCTAATGAGATCTGTATCAGGGTATTTTGTGAAAGGAAGACTTAACAGTCAAGATACAGACAGTGTATTCAACAGTAAGCCAAAGCCCTGCTAGCTAGAACTACAAGAAGGTAGAACCAGAGGACGCACGGGTCTGATTTTGCCATGTTGAGGGACATTTCCTTTCTCATTTTCAACGGACTGAAGTTTCCCATTGTGTACCATCCTCTTGGAACAAAAAGATTTGGGCAGCAAATTTCCATACATGGATAACCTTAACCAAGTAAGACATCGAAAGAAAAAAATAATGACTGGAAAGGCGCAGACAAGGAAATTTTTCCTAGCAAATCCTGGCTCTAAATGACCACTACTTCTCAATAATGGAATACAGATTTGCCTTCCTCTGCATATATATTGGGACCTTTTGTTGTTTGTCAAGTCTCCTGTCACACCCCTGACATGCCCACTTTGGAGATTTTATGTAAGCTCCCCTGTTAGAGGAGAAATATGCAAAATGACTGTGGTTGGAGTAGTTCTATCACAAAATAAAGCCTTTATATACTTCCGATCTCGCCTAATGTATCTACCTGAACATCTCAAGAACCACCAGACATGAACCTGGAGTGCATACAGTTTGTCCCCACCTCCAGCAGGTCTTTCTCCATGTACCTGTGTGTGCCTGAGACACACTCCTCTGCTTGCAGTGACGGGAACTTTCTGCTACCTTTTTCCCACTGTGCCAGTGCTGGTGGAAAGCCTTTCTTGAACAAGGTCTGGTCAGTATTCTCTTTCCCTGGTGATCCTTACGGTGCCTGAGTTTGCTGACCTTTAGGCCAGAGTGTACAGTTCATCTCCATCCTCAGCTTTTTACCTGAGGGGAGGGAAAGATGACAATTCAGTTTTGGAAGAAGTTCTCACTGGTAAAAAGGGATTGACAAGTGAAATGTTTCCCACTCAACCTGTTTTCCACACCTCCTTCAGCTAGTTGAATCATACCAAATAAACCGTTTCAGCTTGTTTTAGTCTAGGTAAGTGTCCTAAAAAGTTTGAAAGCAAAGCATAAACTTTTTGTTTCTTTTCTCACCTTGACAATTTAGCTCTGTCCAGTAAGGAAAGCAAAAGCAAGCATCTATTGAAGCCTTTCTGTTTCTGGTGCTCTGATTTTTTTTTAGCCCACCTGTTCAGACAACTTCTTTTAAAAGCACCTCTCTTTCTACATGCACTTAAAATTTCCTTTCCAATCCAAAGTTGACAAATCCCTCTAAGACAGCCACCTCTCGTCATGTCTCCTCTTATTAAACCCCTGCACAACAGATCCCACTGGGCCGAAACAAGCACAGACCTCTACAGCCACCTTATGTGGGAATGAAAACAGCAGGTGACTGGAGCACCCAGAGGGGAATGAAAGTTGGGGTAGTCCAAGGAGACAGAAGGGACAGAGAAGACAGAGCTGCAACCCTAGGGATGTAGGCTGGTTCCTCCATCTCCGAGCTTCTTCCTCGTGGCTCCAATTATCTGTTGACAGTATCTAGTTAAGTGATTTCATTGTCAGAGGAAATGCTACATTAAACTGCTGGGCTGCTACCAAAACAGGAATGTAGAAATTTGGAGCAGAAATTCTCCGTGAAGGCAAGGCAGTAGCAATGCTAAGTTAGTTACCTCTGCCACAGTCCCATGAAGAGCCAGAAGAGCCCCACAGGTTTGCCCTCTGTCAGACCTGAGGGATTGTCCTTCTAAAGAAACCAAAGCTAATACTTTCTAACCTTCCACTCCTCCCAAGTCAACTGGTCAGGGGCCACTCCGCAGAGAGCCAGTTCCTTCCTTTGTCCAGGTAACGGGACATTTGCGTGCACACCCTCCCAGATATGTGTCGGGTTATTTAAATCAGCTCAGCAATTCTTTCAGCCTGAGAGACACAAAAGCAATATAAACAGAGCTTGCTTTTGCACTCTGTCCTCAGAGAGTCCTATCCAGAGCAGATCATGCTGATACAACCTGACAACATCCAGGGATAAAGGGAAAGCTCACACCAGACACAGTCTAATACTAGCTAGTATTCTAAGAGGGCAACCAGAGAGCAAAGAAACTTTTTCTTTTGTTTCCTACTCCCAGTTACTCTGTAAACTGAACAAGTCCCCAGCCCCATCAGAGTGATGAAGTGGCTGATCCTCGCAATCCTGTCACAGGTAGGGAGAAAGGTTTCCTTCCAAGGGACGCTACTGTGTTTTTCTTTAAAGCCTCTTGTATAACCCTTCACCCTTACCGGCATTTCTCTTGCTAGCACTGTAATGCATTTGGCACAAAACTGCAAAATTGCAAAACTCCTCAAGAAGTTGGATTTGTTTATTGCCTTTTTAAGGGGCGGGTGGGGGGACAGCTCCTCGATTCTTTTTGAACCATTGATTATTACTATTATATTTAGGAGGCTGCTCCCCCCTCCACCTCCGAGTTAAGCACCCACTTGAACTCTTCTTTCAGGCAGGTGGTTTAAGCTTGATCTGCCCTCCAGGGGTTAAATAAAGAAGTGATGGGAGGAAAAACAAAACCTTTCCAGTGGCTCATATTTGAAATTCTTTTTTTTCCCTCTCTCTCTCCCTCTCCTAAATGGGGCTCGTCTGCTTCTCGTTTCGTCTCGCTCCCTAATTATTCCGTTAGGTAATGGCGAGGGGCAAGGATTAACAATGAAGCAGATGACAGAAAACTGTTACCAAAAGCACAATGCCGGACCCCCCCCCCCCCCATCCTCCCGTTCCTCCCTCCCGAGAGACGGTCCCCCTCACCCTTCTGTCGATGCCATGGTCGCGAAAGCCCCCCTGTCTTCTCAAGAGTCCAAGGGATTATTTTGGACAGGAGGGCGCGAAGGAGGTTGGCTCTTTGGGATAACCCTCGCTCGCGTCTGGGAAGGAGCACGCCAATTCCTTGTAATCCTGGGGGGCTCCGCAGGGCGAGGATCCGGCAGCTCGGCTCCTCGGCTCTCCCCCGCCCCACCGCCGCCGCCCCAGCGAGGGCTTTCCCTGCCCGGGGACCGGCGCTGCAGCCCCCCGGCCGCCCAGCAGTGGCCGGCGGGGCGAGGAGGCGCTGGCACCTGGGCTGCGATCGCCGGCGCCCTCCCCTCGCTGTGGGGTGCGTGTGTGTGTGTGCGTGTGCGAGAGGTGGGGGTGACTTCACATCGGCGCGGTCTTGGCTGAGGCTGGATTGGAAGGTTTTAGCCCTCGAGCCGTGGATTTGCAGTCTATCCCTCTCTATTTTAGGCACGGGCTGACATCACGAGCCGTTGTTACTCCTATAAATCCCCCCGACCGCTCCTTGACAGAAGCGAGGGGAGGGGGAGCGGGGGGGGGCGGCGAGCCCCTCGCAGGGGGAGGGCCGGGCGCTGCCGACCGCGACCTGCCCCGCTCGGCAGGGACCACCACCGCCTCCCCGGGGCAGGCCCGGCCCTTCGCACCCAGGGGGCCCGCCGGGACTCCGGGGAGCCGGCCGGGAGCGCCGGGGAGAACCAGCCTCGCACACAGACAGACACAGCGTGGGTGCCACCTCATGCCCCTCATGTCCCCTGGGCCGGCACTCCGGCAGCAGAGGAGTCCCGCCGCCCGCCCGGCCCAGGGGCCCACCGCCGCCTCCCCGCCTGCCGGGCCGCGTCCCCCCGCAGCCGAGGCACCTGCCCCGCCACGCCGCGGCGGCAGCCCCCCCCGGCTGCTCGGCCCGCCACGGCGCTGGGCGGCCGCCCCTCGCCGGGCCCGGCCCGTTCAGCCCTTCGCGAGAGCCGTCCTGCCTCGCCGGGGCGGCCCGGGGCTGGCTGCCGGCCGCGGCAGGACCGAAAGGCCATGGCGGACGGCGGGCGGCGAGCGGGGCCAGCCGCCCTCCCGGGAGGCGCAGGGCGCGGCGCGGCCGCACCGGGTGCGCGGGGCCCCAGCCCGGCCCGGTGGCGGCGCGGGCGGTGCTGCCCCCTG